>KV417505.1:267767-417228 GCA_001630335.1 Athelia psychrophila | reverse complement strand
TATCAGCCGCAGGCGACAGCGATGGCTTATTGACTGTGTCGGCAAGAACACTGGGCAGACGTAGCAAGAGCACAACCCCTATTCCGCGGTACGAGCCTCCCACAGAGGTCTTCACCCCGCCTCGGGAAATCACCATCAGCCCTCTTCAGCCTCCTGCATCGAGGTCACGTCGAAAGTCGCGTGCCCCGTCTACATCCACGGAAAGCATTACGAAGGAGAAGAAAGTGGTGACTGTCGTCTCAAGAGTGAAGAAGGAGATGCCGGACGTTGACCTGTCGACACCCATGCCACCACCCAGCCCTGGAGATGACCCAATACTTCTGTCTGGCAGGCCCAGAGCAAGGAATGCGCGCAAGGGACGGATGGTGGAGAGCAGTCCAACCCGTGGAGGGTGGGGCGTTGGCCGCTCTGTTCGCAATTCTTCTGAAGACCCGGTACCCGCAGTAGTGGAGGACGACGACATGGACGAGACTATGCAGCTCGACTTGGACGACCACGGCGCGATGGAGGGTATTTTGGCAGGCAGTATACCCCCTACGTCGGACTCGGCCTTTGAGGACGCACCGCTCCCGCTCTTCGATCTGCATGCGGCGCCGGATGACGGCGGGTGGTCTGACTCGGACGACGAGGATGTTAATCCTGCGTGGGGTATGGGTACGGAGGGTGAAGGGGAGTATACGGGGAGGTTCAGGATGATGAAGGTGCCAACGAAGGCTGACCCGCCTACGAGTGGGACACGCGGGAGGATGGATGAATGGGGCAGACCTATCAGGTTGGTTTTGTCTTGGGGTCGAGTAGAATGTTGCTGACGAATTGCTTGCGCTTGTATAGCCCATTCCCTGCCGCGGCGAAGCGTCGATTTTCGCTGCCAAGCGTCGAGGAACAAGATGCCGACCGAGATGAAGATATGCACGAGTTACCTGTCCTTGAGGACGAAGACATCGTAGATGCGGTTGAGGATGCTTCTCAAGAAGAAGATTGGATTCCAGAGGCACAAGAAACCATGGTCGTCAAAGAACTTGAGGAGGAGGAGGCAGAGGATGATTGCATCAGTGACCACTCGCGGGATGATGCAATTGAAGCAACAGTCCAAGCAGAGGAGCAGCTGGAAGAATCCTTCGACTCCATCTCGTCTCACCAGGAGCACGAAGGGGATGCCACGGAGAACGTGGACGATGACGAGGCTACCGGCTTCGAGCAAGGTGTACTTGAACCCGAGGTGGCGTCTCTGCACCATAGCACCGCAACCCAGCCTATCTCAACTCCCTCTCCAGAGGTACACGCACTTACCTCCGAACCCCCCAGAACCCCGGTCAGGGCGCTCGACGAATCGTTCTCGTTCTCCCGTGAACTTTCCGTGGAAGAAGAGGAGGAGCTCGAGGAGGAAAGCGTGGATAGGGAGCTCTCTTGCCCGCCAGAGCCCGGAGAGCAGCAGCGCGTAGAAGCTGAGGAGACAGCTGCCCGAAAGGCACGTCGGAGATCCCCCAGTGCTCGATGGGAATCCTCGCCATTACGCTTTCCGGAATCTGCGGAGCCTTTCCCCCGGTTTGACGACGAGTTTACTCACGAGGCTGCCGCTGAGGTCGATGGCGACAGCTCCGATGATGAAGAAGAGATAGTGGGCGATGATGTATTGACCATCACCAGCCGGGATCCTCTGGTCGCTGCTCGCGCTGCTGCAATTCTCAAGCAGGTTCGTGCATGCTCTTCTCTTCGTATTTTGCAAATTGATTAAATCCTGTTATATAGCATGACTACGACCTGGTCCCCAGAATTGTTATCAAGAATCGTCGAATGTCGCATCTCACACCTGAAGAGGCATCTCGGAAAGCACGCAGAAAGAGTGTAGCAGGTGCAGGTATCAGCAAGGCTGGCTCGCCAAAGGCTCGGCGACGTGCGACGCTTGGTGGCATGGTTGGCGATCGCGTGTTCATACCAGGCAGCCCAGCTATGACCTTGCCTCAGCTGCTGATGCACGCCGAGAAGGATTTAGAGCATGTTGACGGCGCCTTCGGCACGCCTCCAAGGACAGCACGTGCACCCGTTGCAGCCCTTAAGACGCCGCCCCCCGTCAATTCAGAATCCAGTTTACCGCAACCTCAGGTCGAGAAGGGGGAGTGGACCAAGAATGACTGGAAACATCTAGACGCGTGCTTCACGGACGAGCGACTCGAAGTTGGTGAGAGGCTGGGGTTGGATGAAGACGCACTTGCAGACGTGGACGACGTTCAAATTGAGAGTGTCGTGGACAAATTTATCGAAATGATGGGCGGTACAACAGTCGTGGCTAGCTGGGGCTCTCTGTGGGATAGGTGTGTTTTTATTTACGCGCATTGTGATGTGTACTGACCTGAATTCCAGGGCGTGTCTCACCACCAGGGCTCACGCTTTGGAGAAGAAGCAACGTGCAGGACATTATGCACCACCGACGCCTGGTCGATCGAGCCCTTCAGGTCCCACTAGACTATCGGAAGTGCCTAACTTTACTCCTTTGACCCGCAGGCGCCCACAACCCCCTGCTCGCCGTCCTAAATTGCCACCTCCTACAACCAACGCACCTTTCAACCAGATTGACTCTGCCAGACCCACTGTGCATGGGTCTCTCCTGGCGCCTCGGTATTCACACTTATTGGAAGAGGCCATTTCTATCAGTCATGAAACACCCCAGGATGCGGTAGTCGAGGCAGACGACGATAAGTCCTTCATGCATCTCGAGCCAAAATCGGGGCAGACAGAGCAGGAATCTCCCGGCATGTCCCATCGAGTTAAGGGCTTTTTCTATTCTTACTTGCCAACCCTCTCCAAGACGACATCGGCTCCCGCCAAGCAGCGCAGAACAGTGCCCAAGCAACCTGGTCTCCCTTTACCTCCTCCGGACGTCCTCGGTAAATCACGAGGGCCAATCTCAACCCCGATACGACCGCTGGTTCCAAAGCCAATCCCCCCGAAGGAGCAAGTGCAACTTCAGCCGGCGCCTGTTATGAAGAAGTCTGCTCTTCCTCGTCTTACGAAGCCGCAACGACTCGTCAACCTCCACCCCGCCCCAGCCCCAGTGATTAATCTTGCACCCATCGAACGCAATCGTCGAAGCAGCGGAGGCAGTGTCAAAGATCTCGTCCAGAATTTTGAGCACCTCGATCGGCAGGTGGATCAGAAACCCAGTGTCAAGAGAATTCGGAGTGTCGGTGAATGCAATATGCCGAGGACGGGCAGGCCTACCTGGAAGCCTTGAGTAGATTTTCTTATGATATTATGCCACATATGATGCAACTTAATGTATGGTTTTTGACTGGAGAGTAATCGATCATGTTTTTGTCTCAACATAGATGGGCACGTCCCACGACATTGCCAGCCTTGGTGATGAGGATTGGCGACCCAATGTGGACACTTCATTATTTTATGTTAATTTTTTATATAACTCACATGTTTCTAGTAGGCCACAATGTATTTCCTTGATTCAGAGTCCTGTCGCGAAATTCACAAAAACTATTTCATAGCTACACAAGTATTCCATGTTTTCTCTTGATTTTAATTTATTGCATAGCATAGGACCTGCACTATGGGGGCTCTTGGACCGAAACCAGCATGTGGTCGGTTTTTCCCACGCTTTTTCGCTGGGCTGGAGTAGCGGTGTTGACACACAGAGAGGCCCAGCTGCAGCTGGCCTTTCCAAAGCACCTGCTAAAATTGATACCCCCCTTGTACTGCTATGCTGATGACGATCGGCCCCTGGCACCACTGCCCACATCCTCTGGTCAAACCCCCTGACAACTCGTATCACCACACCACCACCACCAACCCTCCTTTGCAGCAGCGGTATTGGCAACCCGACCACCACCACATTAAACCCCGATAGTAGCCATTCTGCAAGAGGCTGAGTTTCGTCCCCTCAGATGAGCACTCCGGACTCTGGGCAAATGTTGATCTGAGCCTTATCTGGAGGGAGTCAGTGTAGATTTGGTATCAGATGGGCAGATGGGAAGCTTAACACTGAGGTTAGTCTGTGATCAGGGAGAGGGGTTGGAAGGAGGAGAGGAGCCATGAAGGGAGAGGCGTGGGCACCCGTCTGAGAGTTGGAGGAGAGCACCAGTTGAAGAAGAACCCATATGAAGAAAAGTTGAGCCTGGCGCTCACAAACCACGTTGCAGAACACATCTGCAGTCCAGAACCCACAGTCCTACCCCCCGCAGTTGAGCCGTAACACCACCAGACCACCGCAGAATGACCACCAGCCCCGAACCAATGTCGTGCCGATCACCCACCACCCTTCTTAGGGCCCCAAGCTCAGGGAGACTCGCTTTTGAGATACATGTAGTTGTCCTCTACCATAGGGATTGTCCCCAGCGGAGGTTAAACAATGATTTCAAAAAAAACCTGCACTGTATGTGGATTTTCCCTAGGATGGACAATTTCTAAGGATTTCAACACCCAACCAAAGGAAATGATATGGGGTCAGGTCCCTGGCCTCTGGTTGAAAGTTCACACTGTCTGATGTCTGTAATATACCAACATTCAGTATAGTCCAACATGCTTAGTATTCAGCTTTGTTCTTCAGAATATTACTTCACCCACCAAAGGTATCCACATATAATGAATTTCAAATTTATCAGCTCCCTGTGTTACAACATGCATAGCTGTCATTGGCTTTCTGACAAGGGCTTCTTCACAGAACTGATATGTTGAAGGTAGACCTAGTGACATTGGAGCATATACAACCTCGTTGATCAGAGAAAACTAATATTGTATTCATATCTGAGAGAAGTACACTATACCTTGGATCAAGAGGATAAGCTGATGTCTCAAGGTGTACAGGGTATCTACTTATACTAATCAACTGTGGGAGTGCTCTAATGAGTAACTGCTTTGTAAACATATACTAATGAGTCTGACAGTGGAACGGGCCAGTGTGAGGGCACAGCAGAAGGGAAGCTGGGTGGGGCAGGCAAATGGGGGGAAAACAGGTGTATAGTGTGGTAAAAGTAAGCTACATGCAGGTGGTGCTATTGTCTGGGTGAAGCCCAGGATGTGGTGTTGGTGCCACAGGGCAGCACTGCCACAATGGAGTGGGGCCCAATGAGTCAGGTATACATACAGTGGCTCAAAGTACTGTCCACATGTTTCGCACTTTTGCAAAGATGACATAATATCACCACAACCATTCTGTGTTAGGACAAGGACTTGGTGCATGGTTTAATGTAGACCTTCGGAGCTACATAACATACTCTGGTTTGTGGGAATTGGTGAAGAAATGACGTAGATATGGTTTGATCAATGTGGCAAATCATTTGGACAGTACTTTGAGCAGGGCTCAGAACGTGCTAATGTACCAGTTCTTAGCTGGTGCTGCTGTTTGAGATATCTGTGGCTTTTGTTAACCAATTTTATAGGTCTTCTAAAGATCTCTGGCAATTTTCACCCATGATTTATCCTTGTGAATACACTTGTAATCTTACATAGATCTTACCACCCATACGGGTCCTTCTGAAAATTGTGCATCATTTTTGAAGAAATTTCAGCAGTTCAAATTATGCACAAATCCTTGATACTGACAATATCACTATGTATGAATAATGCTGTAGCTTTAGAGCCACCCTTTAGCATGTGTTAACTAGGATTTATAGTTGCCATCCTATGAATATGGAGAATATTTACAAAGAAATCCATAATTCTGATTATTTTCTACAACTGACCCATCTCAAAATTCTACATAGAGGACACCACATCTACTCCCCTTGGTCTCCACAAAAATACCATTCAATTTTGGCCAAATTAGGCCATATGTCATCATTTTTGTTCTGCTAAACTTAGCTACAGAATGTGTCTTCAACTTTAATCACAGTTGGTTCCTCTCAGCACATATGGTTTACTGTTCATATGACCCACATGCTTAGATCTAGGTAATATCTGTGTTGTCAGCCAATTTTTAACCTTGCATAGCTCATTTTGGGTCATACTCAGTGCAGATTGTATATATAGTCCAATTTACAGGAAATTATTAATCAGAATGCTGAACCTCTGCAACATGACTTATCTGGTATGTAAAACCATAGATATGTTGGCTGTACCAGATGAGCACCACTCACCAGAGAAAGTGTCTGAGTTGGAAAGTCCGGGAGAAGAAGTCCGGGAAAAGGTCTGGCAGAGCATTTTCTGGACATCCCTCCGGACAGTGGCTGGCCTTCTGCATATCATTTTTGGATTGGAGTTTGAATTAGCTAGTGGCAGCATCACCACCATCAAACATGAACCCATCCTCAGTGTTCCCTCCCTTCTCTCCACGACACCCCGCCCCTTCACTCCTTATCTATTTTTGCCTTTCCCATACATTCATTGTTGGGGCACAGTCAGTTGAGGTAGAGACCAGTTGTGGTGGCAAAGCCCCTGTCTGGTCGTCTGCTGATCTTGGGTCTGGGCCCCTGCCAGCCTCAACCCTGGCGACAGACTGATGAGCTCTGCCAAATTCTGCCGCTGGACTGTTCCCCGGACTCCTGGACTTTTCCCTGGACTTTTCCTCCTGGACTTTCCAATTCACGAATGTCCTCGCTCACTGAGAAGTCAGAAAAATGAAAATGGCAAGCCCCCTGTTCGCCACATTGTTTATTGTTTGTCCCATGTGGCATAAACACCCAGCTCCTTTAAATTATAGATAGTACTACTAGCTGTCTATACACTTAACATGACTCTCCACAAAAAAAATATCTTATTGGCACTATTCTAGACAGCAAAAATGTTGCTGCTATTGCCAGGATGATGGACATACCATTATCCACAGCCTCTGACATCTGGATAAAACACAATGAGACAGGAACTATGCATAATTATTGCTGTTCCGAGATACCTAAGAAGGTTGATATCCATAATGAGTGAGTAATAATCTGGGATGCCCTTCAGAACCACTGCAAAACCTTTGTTGATATTGGGAATGATCAGGCAGTGAATCTACTGTGCAGAGGCTCTTGACACATCACAATTACCATTGATGTATTGCTTGGCATGTACCATGTCTCACAAAGGCCCACAAGAAGCAGAAGGTGCGCTGGACCAAGGAATACAAGGCATTTTCAGAGAAGGACTGGTCATGTGGCATGTGTCATCTTTTCTGATGAATGTTACATCATATTGGACAATTATTGTGGCTGGATTTATGTCACTTGCAACCTGACTGAGAGGAATGATGAAAACTGTGTTGTTGGGATGTTCACACAGTCACCTGTGCACTTCATGGTGTGCAGATGTGTGATGAAATGGCAAGAGGGGCCATTAGTTGCGCTGGAGCATTCAGGTGGGCTGGGTGGTGGATTTAATGCAAGGAAGAAGAAATAAGGCCAGATTATGTTTCAGCAAGATAGAGCATCAGCCCAATGCAGAGGCTTCATGAGGGAGTGGTTTTATGATC
Organism: Athelia psychrophila; assembly: GCA_001630335.1. NCBI lineage: Eukaryota > Fungi > Basidiomycota > Agaricomycetes > Atheliales > Atheliaceae > Athelia > Athelia psychrophila. The sequence continues at coordinate 409,832 of KV417505.1, read as the reverse complement.
AGAATGGAACCTTTCCTGGAGGCAAAGAACACTCGAGAGAGAGAGAAGGAACAAGAAAAGAAAACGAGACAAGTTTATGGATTGGAGGATGAAATAAGGTTGTACAACGGGAAGAGCTAAGCTAAGGTAGGAATAGTGTCTCGAGAGAATATATGGTTCCGAGCAATGGAACAAATAGATATAAATAGGAATACTTCCATGTGCCACATGCACACACATCATGGCGGTATCTGTCAGTCATTAAAACCAGTGTGTTTGTGTAAGCGCAAGCTTACACTCACCCAGTCCCAAAAAATGTTTGGCTGGTTGGGTACCTCCAGCTGATATGACGATACCTCTGGGTGAGACTTCAATACAGAATATGGTCCATCGCCTTCAGGGTGGAATGAAGACATCATCTTCATTCAGACACCCACAAGCTTTGCCAGCGCCCTCCAAAACTTAGACACAAATAGCATATCACGATCACATACTATGTCATCTGGTAAGCCGTTCTCGCAATACCACTCATTAAAGAAAAGCACTGCTAATGCCTCCACATCCATCTTGGTGCTACATGGAATGATTCACACATCAGAACCTGTGTGACACATCATTGTGACGATACAATCATGCCCTTCGTTCAAGGGCAGTGGGCCTATAAAATAAATTCCAACACTAGAACCATGTGCCTCAGGCACAGGCAGCGGGTGTAGCACACCGGGCTTCCTAGATGTCCTCGACTTATTTCTTTGGCAGTCTTTGCACCCAGGAATATAGCTGTCCTCAAGGTCCCGCTGTAGAGCATGGGCACGCTCTAGGTTGTGTATCACATGTTTCGATCGATCCCGGCTTCGCATTCCTTCCGCATACATTCATTTACCTACTGCTTTCCCTAACTAATTGTTTCGGACCCATAGCATATTTTACCGGTTTCCGATCACATTCCTTTATATCCCTACCACATCCATTCGCTTTCCCTCCACACTCCATTTCTTACTGATCCCATCCCATCCCCAGGTCTCAAGCAACACCCCCTCAAACACAATCGCAACAGCGAGAGGTATAGCCAGTCCCCATCATTGGACATCTGCTGCCCCTTTCCTTGAGGCCCGAGGGCACATTTGCATGTTCCTTCCCAAGTTCCATTGTAATCTCAACCCCATTGAGATGCTATGGGGTTATGCAAAATATCGGAAGTATTCATCTCCCTATTCATCTTATTAATAGCTAACCCTTTGGTAGGTTTCAAGAGTCTCACTGACAACAAATTCCCTGCTGCAAAGCTCCTCGTGCCTCAATGTCTCGACATGTGTGACACCCTGATCATTCATCACTTTTTTCGAAAGACCTGGCAATATATGGATGCTTATATGTATGTGCTATTTATTCTATTTCATATCTACACCCGCTAATTAACTTTGTACCAGCAAAGGGCTTGATGCCCGACAATCTGCCCTTGCAGTCAAACAGCTCAAGTCCCACTGCCGTGTCCTGCCAGCTGACATTATAGCATCCCTGCCACTCTAGTATACTCTAGTATACTCCTGGATGGACCCTACATACTGTTGCATAGTGTATATATGGCCAACTATTGTGAATTCTGCAGAATCAGTGTTTTCAGTGTCTACTCGTGGTCAGCAAAAAATACCGGATTCTGGGTCCGAGACGCGCCGATCACACAGGCGTGTTTTCAAAATCACGTCGATTTCATTGGCAACAAGACGGATTCAAGTATTGTAAGTATGTATATGTAAATATATGACAGTGTAAATGTAGAATATGTGAAAACAAGTGAAATTAGTATTTTGTATGGCCGCCCTTCGCATTAATCAAGTCCTGTACCCGATTTTGCATACTTTGTGTATACTTGTCAATTTCCTCCTCCATAATCTCATCCCAGGCCTCGTGAACAGCCTGCCTAAGCTCTTCTTGGGTAGTAGGAGACCGTGGACGCCTGTGAATCTTCTCCTTGAGCACATGCCATACAGGCTCGATGGGGCTCATGTCAGGGGAGGATGCAGGATGGGGGAAAACATCAATGAGATGGTCCTTGAGCCATTTCCGGGTCACCCCAGCGCGATGACAACCAGCACCATCTTGCTGGAAGGCAACTAGACCTCTCTCCTCCGACATTTCTTGGTAGAACTCGAGCAGAAGTGGCTTGAGAACTTGCTCTCGATAACGTGCAGCAGTCATGCCCCCGCCCGAGCCTCCAGGGTACTCCAAACATACCATTGGACCCTTCCTTCTATGCATCACACACCCCTATATCATGACCCTGAACGACAACTGTTTAAATTTCTGCACAACACAGTCGTCGAAGAACTCTTCGCCTGCGCGCCGCGTGACGAAAACCTGCCCAGCACTGTCCCCGACCACAACATAGGCTTCATCCGACCAGATGATCCTTGACCACTCAAATTCCGTCCACTCTGCATGCTCCCGTGCCCAACTCAGTCTCCTAGCCCTGTGCACGGCAGTGAGGTAGAAAACCGTACGCGCCTTCCTGCGGTGGTAGCCAGCTTGGGCCATGATCCTGCGGACCGAATCCGCGGAAATTGGCGGCTCCATTAATTTGCCAATGTCCCGGAATGACATATGCCGATCCCTGAGGGCAAGGTAGCGGACTCTGCGCTCGATACGAGAGGATATTTTCTTCGGACGGCCAGAGCCAGCACGTCGATGTGTAGAACCTGTTTGCTTGTATTTGTGAAATAAGTCGTGGGCGGTTTGAGGCTTAATTCCGTAGAGTCGAGCAGCACTGGCGACAGGTTTTCCAGCTAAGACAGTTCCAATAAAGCGATTCTTAAGTGGAGAATCAAGAAGTACACGTTTTGACATTGAATTGAGGGAGAACGAATGTGATCGACGCGCAGGGCATGTTGAAACCGGGAACAATATCCGGTTTTTTTTGCTGACCACGAGTATAACAGCAAAGTCCCAAATCTCAGGTGTGAAAATCAAAACTTTATAGAATAGGGTCAATGTGGCCAGTTAGCACTCATCTATACTGCAATTGAATGTATTCTATCTCCTTTACAATGCGAGAAAGGGACAGGTGACTGTGGAGTAGCAAATCTGTGAAATGAATATCTGACATGTCGAAATAGTGCTTCTGGCACTGTAGTTACCTTTGACCTGCCACTAAAGTATACAAATAGTTGTCCATTTTGGCTGTGAGACCCAGGTCCAACTCTTGGGTCCTGAAAGCGGTCAGGTCCCTAGGTATTGCTGAGGCTCTGCTGGAACACTAATGTTGCTCCAGAACATCATAAATAGGTACTGGAGGTCATACAATGATGTTAGCCCAGTCAGAACAGGCCAGTTCCATTTTTGTGAGACAGTGGCCAGTTATAACTGGACTAATACTATGGTAGGACCTCTAGTACATGTTTGTGAAGTGCTGAAGCTGCATTGGTGTTGTGGCAGAGCCTCAGCAATGGTGATATTCACACAAAATTAGCATATTCACCCTATTCACCCTTCTGCAGGTTGAAATAAATTAGGTAGCAGTAGAGACACTCTTGATCCCAATTCCACTATACAATACCTTGAATGTGAGCCCTGCATCATCCTTATCCACTGGGTATTATGCCAGATATGCCCTTATCAGTTGTTATCTAAATTAGTCACATGGTCATTACATTGTCATTTATGATCACATGACCTGTCAAAATTGCGTTGACATATCACTAATTCTACTGACCTAATCAGTATAATTTAGTGACCCATCACTAGCAAAATTAGTAACCCATCACCAACTTACTGACCCGTCGCCGGGTTACTGACCCAGCCCAAAATTAGTGGCCTATCACAAAGTTAGTGCCCATCACTAAATTACGGACCCCTCACTGAGTTACTAACTCATCACTAATTGAGTGACCAATCAGTACACTCCATTGACCCATCACTACTTTACTGACCTATCCAATGTACTGACCATCATAATGCAGTCATTAATTGGTGTGATTAGTCAGAGTGGTTATATTCCCACGGTGATTGCTGTTATTTCCCACGGTCTAATTGTTTACGACCCACACCATACCCCTGGTATATGCCATGTTACTTATGACACATACTTCTCTTCACTTATCAAATCGTGCTGTAAAAGGCATATTGATTTATGGCAAACCAAAATAGCCAATACAGCCAGTATATACCTACCACAAACAATATCCTACTACCCCCCTGCTCCAGGCGCCATTCAGGCACATTCAGGGACCACAAATTCCAAATAAGGATGTTCCCAGGGTGAGGCTATCCCAAATAGGCAACCACCCCTGATCTACCAGACAAGCTACCACAGGTAAGTTACCATATGGTCGCTCCACACTCACCACAAGCACAACCCCCAGTACCAGCTGCCATAACCCCTCCCTAGAGCGCACTGACCACCCACAGCTGCCAACGACCACACCAATAACCTGTGGTAACTTTTGAAAATCCACCTCTCCAGGGGGCTCTTAGCCTCCTTTTTCAGTAAGAGGTAACTACCCTATGAGCCCCCAAAACAGGGTAGTCTGAAGTGATCACAGACACTTAGGTTACCAGGGCTTTCCGAATCTATGTGGCACAATTGTTTAGAATATTTGACTAAAATATGCAAGTGTCACAAATTAGTTCTAATATTTCTAATTTGAGAAGCACTTTTTGGAGATCACATATCTTTTCACACATTTTTAACATTTAGAAGGATTGCGGATGAATATGTGATGCCCGCATATTCAACCTCGCCAGTCGTGTTAGAGCTCTCCCCCAAGAACATGGGACTGTGGCGAGGCCTCAAGTTTGGAAGGATTTGCCAGAGAATGATATTGACAAGCATGTAGTCACCATGCAAGACATATTTAGGGCTGTTCTCAAGGTTAAAGGGAGCACACTACATATTAATTCATTGTCCAGCAAACATAATTTGATTTGTGGAAGCTAATGTCTGTAGCTACATGTTTTTTACAATAAGCAATTTGAGGTTGATATCAGGCACAATAAGAATCACAGTTACTTTTTATGGCAGTAAGTACTGCTCGCAACATCTATCATCATTCCACACTATTCTATTACATTCCAGAACATTCCTTACAAGACTTTACAATGTCAATATTATGTAGCTTGGTCCCCATGTGACTCATGAGTAATAATGCTCACATGCTGCCCAACAGCAACAGATCTTTACATACAGTGTAATCCCGGAAGGGCTTCTTCTTGTGCTGATGAGCAGAGGTGTTGTCTTAAAACATTGAGTGAGGAATTCACTATTGTTGAGAGTGATGGTAAGTCTTAAGATAAAGTTACCATTGGTTATTGTAAGTGAGAAATGTTACTGTACCTGAAGACAAAAAGAATAAGCTGAGGTCCTCTTGTCTACAGGTCTATGTTGAGTTATGAGATAATATGTCCTAAAGAGTAAGGCTTAGCAATACATGTAATAATATGTCTGATAAAGCAGGTGCCATGGGGGCTAATGAGTTAGAGATGTGTATGTAAAAGTCCAAAGTTGTTTGGTGTTCATAAGCATAATAACTAATGAGTCACATGGGGACCAAGCCACATGATATGAGAGTAATCAGGTCACATGATGATTGTATCTAATATGTCTGTTGCTAGAATGTTCTTGTTTGTAAGTAAATGTATCTGTATGTATGAGCATTTTGGGGCAACTTGTGACATCTAGAACAGTTGCTATTAGGACTTTGTATTGTGTGTCCTGGATGGGCCTGAATGGTGTTAGACTGTCTTTGTATATACTGAAGGACTTGACATTTGGGGTCTATGTTAGAACTAATGTTGTTTCCACATTAGGATTTCAGACATTGAGGTGGATCACACCAAGAATATACTGTAGACAGAGTTATACTGAATGTGGCTGAGTATCTGGAAGTACAACTTACCTGTAGACAGAGAGAATAAGTTGAATATGGTTGAGTATCTGCAAGTATGATTAACCTGTAGACAGAGAGGATAAGTTGAAGTCCTCTCATCTACAAGCCTACCTATTTATACTACTAGTCCATCCTGTGAATTACTAAGTCCTTGAGAGAATAAATCCTCACTAAGACTCAATAATACTCTCAGTAATCAAACTTGGAAAAGTGGAGCCAAGTGGAGCCTGCTAAGTGAGAATATGACGAAGTGGGACCAATGAGTGATACTAATGTATATAAAAACCCACAATAGTTGGGCATCAGATAATCAGTGTGTCATGATATGATCATGTGATGAAGAACTGTTCTAGAATTAAGTAAAATGTCATGGAAGAAATTTGAGGAAAAATGTATGTGACATGCTGTGACCTCCTGCAAGAGGAGCTTGTTTACCCGAGAACTCTTCACATTGAGTTTTGGCTTTGATTATAACATCTTCCAGTTTCCTGAGGGTAGACATGTTGTGGTCCCACACTCTGGTTGTGTTACATATTTGGTATGATAGACCTCGGTGAAACCTTTCGCAGAGATCTGTTAGGGAATGCTTAGTCTGGACAGCAATAAATATAAGATTGGTTGAGTCCTCAGAGACTGAGGATGACCTTGAATGAGTTTCTCAATTATGTTCCCAGATTCAGCTCCTGGGTCTGTAGGGTACCACACTGCTTTGAACTGCAATGTGAAGGCCTGAAAAGTCTCAATGAGAAAGTCTGTGTCCTTATAGAGGAGTATGTCAATGTCCTCATCCTGGCCTTCATTGTCTGATCTGTATTCAGAGTTTGAGCCACGAGCTCATCCTCATCCATCCCCTTTGGACTTTTGCTCAGCACAATCACTAGCATTGAGTGTATTGTTCATATAATGCTGGATCTATTCACTGGTCTTTGTTATCAGAGTTGTAGGCTATGCTGTTACTCTTGATATTTTGAGGCTGGTCAGGAGCCTCCTAGTATCACTCTTTATGCCTTTGAATTTAGTGAGTACCATCTTGATCTTCTTGTATTTCTCAGATTTCTTGGCCTTTTTGGCTTTCTCAATTGCTCTCAACTGTGTGAACCATGACACTATCAAGAGCATAAACAAGTCACCCACAGGGCTGGCAGCAAGCAGCAACAGATGTTAGTACTACAGATTAAGGCTCCAACCATCTAATTTTCGTTTACAGAAAATCTGTAATTAAACGGAAACAGTAAATAATTAGTTATAAACAGTTTATAAATGGTAAACGGTTACAATAAACGGTAATTTGATAGATGTAAGTAAAAGGGCCTAGATGAAGGCCATGAGATCGTCGCGAAGCCATTGCCGCACGCACATAGCTTCAGTGACCGTTGCAGCACACATGGAACCTCGAAGGTCAGTGCAGAGGTGGCGGGATTTTGAGAAAAGGCGCTCCACAGAAACACTGGTACCTGGGATGGCAAGAAAATCACGAGCCATCTTTGCGAGAATGGGGAACTTGTGCTGATGTAGCTGCAGGACAAATGAGCACATTTCCGGGATAAAATTAGAGAGTGATGACATACTTTCCACCAATGTAATGGAGCATCCGCATGGCCTCGGCCTCCCTGCCCAATCAACAAGTACCTGTCCAGCTCGCTTTTCTGCTGCCCTATAGCATAATCACCCTTGTCAACCTCAAACAACGAGAGCTGTGAGAGAAATGATGATGAACTGGAAGCCAGTGCTAGTGGAGAGCTCTCCGGTACAGTTGAACATGTAGTGGCTTCATTCTCGTACTGCTCATAAACTGTCTTGAAGATGATCTCCGCTCTTGTATGCTCATCCTTGCCAAGGTTCTTGAAGTACCCGAGCCGCAGATGAGGGTGGAGAACTACAGTGCAAGTGTAAGTAAAGCAATAGGCTGTCCGAGTCGAGTACCAAAACACTTACTTGTTGCAATGATGTTGTAGTGATTTGAAAGAGCGATCTTGTAGTAGTGATTGAGGTGATTGAGGCCAGCTTTGGCAGCTTGCTGCAGGGAGGGTCGAAGCTTTTCATCAGTACAATTAGCAGCCAGTGCATTTTGCATGAGATGATAGCACAGGATTGCCCAAGGTAGAGTGGGGGTGCCAGCCCTGGACATCTTGAATGTAACTGAGGTGAAAACCTTCAGACACCCTCAATTAGATGCAGAATAAAAGATGAAGTGATGTAACACACCTCGAGGACAGAGCATAATTGCTCTAACAGCTCCTATTTGCCATTAGACAGAAGCAAGCCTCGCAGCTTTTCATGTCGGAAAACCCATTCTTCGACAGCCTGGAAAAGTAATCAGCTCATGATATCAGTGTAGTAGTTTCGTTAAACACATACCTTGCGTAGAAGCAGCGCCCTTTTGATCATGGCATGGGTGTAATTCCATCGAGTGCGAACATCCCGGATGACCATGAGTATCTCAATCCTTGTCCCTTTCTCGTTCTTCTTGCCAGCATAGAACTGCACTGTACATTTCCGGAAGTACTTGCGACATTGTGGCGATGAAACAATCTTGTTTACAATGATGCGAAGCTGAGGATGATGAGAATAGGGTAAGTGACAGTCTCAGCAATGATCTCAATCACCGATGAACCGGGTGGCTTGGGCCTGGGACAGAGACAGACGCACGGAGAGACATAATGGTTGGCTGCTGGCTGTCTAGGGGTACAAGTATACTACTTGTACTGCTCCGATGTCCGATGCCGAGCCCTGACCTCGTGCCCAGCGAGGGTGCACAGCACCCTGGCACACCGATTGGCAACTTGCCTTTTTGACCGCGCTTTTTGGGACATCACCCAGCTCTTGGTCCAGCATCTCTTTGATCTCTGCGCTATCGAGATCTGCAAAATCCTCTCCCTCCATCTCTTGCAAATCCTCATCGTTGTTAGGGTTGTAATGGACCGGAAGACTCTTCATCATGTTGAAGTAGTTGTTTATGTCGGGGACTTCGGCTTCATCAAGTTCCTTGAGGAGGGTTTGCACGACAATGTTGACAATGTGCACCAAGCATCGGATGCGTGCATTGTCAGAATGGAAGGCAAGTCCATACCGTTCCATCAGCAGAACACCCAGCATACGGGCCATGACATCATTAGGTGCTGTGTTGTCCATGGCCACGGCTAGGAAGTGAATACACCAGGTAAGTACAGCTCATGAACTCATCTTATCCAGCCCACCCCGGCTCTTCGCTGATTTAACAAAGGCCTTTGCTGCCTCAGCTCCTGCATGCTCCTTATAACCCAAGTGATGAAAGTCGATGAGTCGTTCCACAAGGTTCCAGTCAACGTCTATCCAGTGGGCAATGGTACCAGAGAACGTGAAGACCATCTGGGGTGTTGTCCAGCTGTCATTTGAGTAACTGAGCTTCGACTTTACCCTCTACTTACACCAACTAATCAGCAATCACATATCGGCAGAACACAGCAAACACGATCACTCACTGATAGTTCTTCCACCACAGTTGCATGGAGTGTTATGAAGATTTCCGCCAAGGTATTTCACACTGTAGTATCACTCGGCAGCTGGAATCTGACCTCATGTATTCAAACAGCCGTTTGAGACCATGAGACTCACCAGTGGTGAACGGCAGATCGTCCTCGAGAAGCCATGCAGCGAACACCTTCAGGAACCCCTTCCGAGTTGGCTCAAGCATCGGGTTCAGCTTTCCTTCAAGCAGAAAGCCGTCCATCATCTTCGCACTCCCAGCCGTAAATCTGTGGTCAATTGGCACAGATGCCCAGGGAATTGAGTCATTAGCAGCCGCCTCATGCTTGGTCTTTCCAGCACAGGTTTTTGTGTGAGTAGCCAGATTTCCAAGAGGCGGTTGAGGCTGTTCCTCATCGAAGGATGTGCATGCAGAACTGTGAACGACACTCCGAACACTAGGCGGACAACACATGTGAGCTTTACTTTTACTTTCGCTGTTATGGATGCCAACTCACATGTCACAGTACTTGCATTTGAACTGGCATCGGTTTGGCACCTGACCAGGCTCAATAATCACCACGGGGTCAAGCCAGTGCAAACATGTATCGCTTTTGGGCCCACGTCGAGCTGGTGTGGCCTTCACATGAATGTGAACCTCGTTTATCGCGGTCTGCCCATCTGAAGATTCTTCAGTGCTGATCTCTCCCTCGCTGTCAACCTCCAGCTGGTCACCCTGACACTTTTTCTGTGACTTCTGTCAAGCTTTTTTCGTCGCATTGGCCAGGAGAAATGGTAAGTACAGCTTCTTTGTGATATATTGAAGATCACCAACTGATTTATGCGATGTCTGCTTCTGTTTCTTCCGCCTAGCAGCTGCTGTGTTGCCACCTGTGTCACCACACCAGGACGGATAGGTGCATCATCATTCACATCACTCATCACCTCCTCCAAAAACTCCTTTCCCTCCTCATCTAACACAATGACAGGAGCCTTGAGGGACTCTTCCGATGCACAACAGTTGCGCGGGCGGTAGTCATTGTCCTTTGGGGCTTTCTTTTTCGTGGGTGCTAGGAAGACGAATGGTCAGGTGGGAGGGTAGTAAACTCTACCTGATACTTACCTGTGTCCTTTGCTCGAGGCACTTTTGCCTTTGGTGCTACAGCTGTCGGCTTTGCTTTCTCCAATCGCGTCTGACTTCCTGCCTGCACCTTCGCTTTTGTCGGTCTATGTGATTTGCTCTGACAGTGAGTCCCTCAAACATGCAAAAGGTATTAATGACTCACACAAGAACATTGAGCTCTTCCCAGATCCGCATCAACTTGATGTTTGCCAGGTCAGGTGGGATCTCAACCAGGTCCGCCGGGCTCAACTCTTGAAGGTAACAGACCACCATGTCCATCCCAAGTGGCCCCCATCTAACATATCTCAAGATGCCCGCGTCGTCACGGCAGAGATTATCCTCTTGAAACAGTGCATCCATTCGCCTATTGAAAGTGTGCCACGGACTGTCTCCTTCGACAGCCATGACCTGTGGAATCTTATCACGGTCATGACCCAAGAGAACTTTGTTGGGCAGGTTTGCAGATAGGAATGCAATATCTTTGATGAGAGTGCGGAACCGCACTTGATCTTTCTCTGGGTTGGGGGTAGACATAGCGGAGAAGTTGTAGAAGACACAGAACAAAAATAAATTATTTGATCCTAATTTAATTCACGCTCCTGAGTCCTCAGCTCTCCACCAGTCATCAATTCTGCATCTCTGCAATTGGAGCCCCGGCTATCAAATTACACCCCAAAAGCTAATGGCAGATCTAGTAAATCTATGATGCTGAAACATGAAAGTCTAATCCGTGGCCCGACTGTGTGGGCCGCGAGCGCATTGGCGGGGGCGCAAGACGTGACCGCGGGCTGCAGGCGGCAACCTGGCGAGCATCCATGTGGGGGGCACCGGCTACGAGGAGGAGAGAAGTTGAGGGAGAGGGGAGACGCAGCAGGCGCACACGAGGGCTTGGTGGGCAAAGGGCGTGTGGGTGAGTTGATGGGGCTGGCCGGCGACGGGCAGACAGGGCGAGCATCCATGCGGATGCCTGCGGCTGCGAGGATGAAGGGTGAGGCAACGCACAGCGATGGGGAAACGTGCAGAGCGTCCACGCGGGCGGTGCCGGCTGCGACGATGAGAAAGTCATGTGAGGGCTTGGTGCTGGGACGAAGTGCACATGGGCGAGGTGACGGGGCTGGGCGGCGACGGGGGAACATGGGGAGCAGCTATGACTGCGACGACGAGGGAGCAGAGCGACCCGGCAGGCACGTGTGGGCGATGTGACAGGACTCTCGTGTGTGCGGCGCACATGGGCTTCAGAGACGAGGCCTCGAGGTGACGGTGTTTGTTGACCTGTGCATGTAGTATCTGAGAATATGCTCTCAGTTCTACTTATTGAATGGTGTAAGATGAGGGCACAGGATAGGAGGTGGTCTGAAGAGATCTTACTGTTGCTGGAGGAGATGAGGTAGGTGATTGTGTAGCATGTGTAGCATGCAGATTGGCAAGAGGAGTTGGCATTTGCCAAGGTGGACGTTTCACCGGCCAATGGTGAAGGGTACACAGCATACACCTTCTCCCAGGCTGCTATTTGCCATGTGATTGGCAGTGACTGCAAGTATCTCTGGCAGAATGTGGTCACATATGTCAACATAACCAATAATGTCACTGAGCTGTAAGTTTTATACTGGCTGCCCACTCCCTCCCATCCAGTCGCACATAGAGTCATCCCACCTCTCTCCCGCAACTTTCCACTAGTAGGGTATAGTACCCTATAGGGATTGCTTTATTATAGCATCATGGTACCACTGCTAAACTGATAAGAGCTCCTGTCACCACTGGCCTGACTCAGTTATCAATGGTATTGCAAAGGCTTTGGGGCCCACCTATAGGACCATACATTTGCCTCAACCATTCAGTCAGATTCCTCAGGACTGTTCTCAAAAGCTTGAGTGAAATTGTGCTGAGCAGCACAGGCCAGCTGGAGCAGGCCAGGTCAAAAGTGGGTGAGAACAGTGCTGCCTGGCCAGACATAAGTTAATACATACAGTATAGTACTGACTGACCATACATTTTGAATTGTATTATGTTCAGTGTTGTGTAGGCTGGCCAGAGGGAAGACTTTGGGACAGGTTTAGCATAGTACTTGTAGGCTAGGTGGACACAAGCATGGTACTGGCTGTCCAGAAAGTAGAGGGGAAAACAGGTTCAGCACAGCAATGGCTGGCCAAGAAGTAGATGGGGAAGCAGGCTCAGTGTGGCATGGGCTGGCCAAGGGGTAGCATACAAACCAGACTCAGTGTGGTTCTGGCTGGCCAGGGGGAAATTGAAAAACAGGGTCAGCTGCAGGCTGGCAAGACCAAGACCTGGTGAAACACTTTAGAGCCACACTGGCTAGCCAGACAACATTATAGATGGGAAGCCCTACCCAAAAACATCCTTATTTAGCACCCTCACCCCTGATGGTGCCTTGATTCCCACACTATCACTTGATTGGTCCGTTCTCGGGCTTTTAGAAAAATATTTCTTTGCTCAAAACATGATGTATACTACCTCACTAGAAGCACAATGTTCTGTAGAATCTGAATCTGGAATCTGTTTTTGGCCTGGTTGCCTGTAGCAACCAATATCAGTGATTCCGGTGGCCAGTAAAATATTTACGGGGTCACATGAAGTTTTTATCTGCGACCACTGCAGGGTGATCTACAGCCATTCCGGTGGGCAATTAGGGTGGTCAATATAAATTATGCACCAAAATATTATGATCAGGGGGTCATATTGACACATTTTTCAAGGTGATTCCAGATCCAGTCTCTGATCCGAACAAACCCCTCCAGATCAAAAGATATAAGGCCTTGATCAAATGGCTGCAAAAGCACTGATAAGCTGATATCTCACCCCCAGTGGTAGCCTTGTGCCCCTAAGCACCAGGTTGTTACCAGAAAAACTGTTCGCAAAATCCATGGCTCTTACCATAGTGTGGTGTGGGAGACTCCTGCCTGTTACAGTGGCAGGCCTGGAAGCACACCTTTACTACACTCCCCACGAGCCACTCATGCCAACTATTGGTGTGAAACAGCCCTGCCACCCGTGCCAGATACCGATAGCTATTGCTACAAAAACGCCATATGAGCTATCAATGAGAATGCTGTGTAAGCTACCTGGCGGAAAAATTTATCAGATCAGCGAGAATTTCATGATAGCTACTGTTGAATGCTTCATGGTAGCTATGCACCACCTGTGAAACATGAGAGCTTCTATTGTTTTATTGCAATAGCTATGGTGTATGGATTCCATGTGAGCTACTATCAGAACACCAGGCAGCTAAGCATGACAAATTCAGTGCATGAGATACTTACCATTCATTGTGATAGTGTCACGGCTTGCCCCTACTGATGCCATTGCCCCTATGAGGTACACGTTTCTCATATACTATATATATATTTAATCCAGACCATTCCACACTATTCCAGAATGTTCCATTCATCATGTGATCCTATTACAACCATATCACATGGATTGGTCCCCATGTGACTTGCTAGTCATCTTGATTACCTGATGTCGACTATTTTGGACTTGCTGATACATCAGTACCCATTATTAGCACCTGCTTCGTCATGATCACTCAGCGGGCTGTGCACTGCGCAGCATAATTACTGATACTATTACCAAGCCTTACTTAGTATGGGTTTATTCTCTCACAGACTTACCAATCTGCAGTAGTGCACAGCATGGACTTAGTAATGCACAGCATAGCTACACAGTATAAATAGCAGCACCTGTGTACGAGAAGCCCCTCAGCTTTTCCTCTCTGTACACAGGTGAGTACTTACAAGATAGCTACCAGATACTTAAAGGATAATAATATCTCTGTACACAGCCAACTCTATTTGGGTGTAAGATTCCCACACCAACACCAACACCCCGCTCAGCCTATTCACGGGTACACATCTATTCAAGGAACATCGGTGAATATTGAGCCTCACTCCTCTAACAACATTCAGAGGGCAAGAAAGAAGGGCCCATCCGGGTGAAGATATGAAGTCCTAACATATAGCTATGCTACAAACTGTTTGTAGCAGCTACTACGGGAGGTAGGGGGTGGCTATGGGTGACTGGTGGTGGTACCTCAGATTATTGCAGCCGTGGTGATGGGCCTGGGTGGCTGAACCAGGGGCCGACCCAAAACAGATATGGGTGGCTGGTAAAATGGGATTGCTACCACCTCCCAATTGATTCCGGGGCTGGCAGCAGATATGGGTGGGCCCTATATTGGGACATCATTATTGGGTATGCTCGTGCTTGGGGGTGGCCTGGTTCCCATGGTACTGCCCAATTAGTGCGCCCAAGGGCTTTTGTACAAATGTTTTCACCTCAGAATAGGATGTATCCTATATCACCAAAAGCGGAATTTGCCATAGAATCTGAATCTGGAATCCAATTTTGGATTAGGTGTCCATAGCAATGGGTACAGAAGATTTTGGTGGCTGATAAAATGAAATACGCAAGGACCCCATCTTGTTATACCTCACCAGAAGCAGAATTTTGAGAAGAGTCTGAATCTGGTACTCATTGTTTATTGGACAATCCAGTGACCAGGCATGGCCCTTCCGGTGGTGCCACCAGATGTCAAATTTGAAAAGGGGTGCTACAGGTACCACCAGGGGTCACCGGGGAGCACATTTCAAGGCGAGTTCAGATCTGGCATCTGATCAAAATTTGAGTGGTTGGATCAAATGATATCAACACTGATAAGGCTGGATATCCTTCAATTCTTGATAGATAAGGGTGGCCCAGAGCTCAAATTCAAGCTATTTATAGATTCTCACTTGGTCTTTGAAGGACACTACTTAGAGCCCGAGAGGGGAGAGCAAGTGGGAGGATGTGGTGGAGAACTGTGGCTGTAGCACTGTGTATGGCGGGATGTTCAGGCTTCAATTTTAAAATTTCCTCTTCCAGTTGAATGATCAATTTCATCTAAGTCGCGTCTTCCTCTGGACCACTTTCCACAACTCTTTCGGCATCCTTCCTACACATCCTGGGGGCCGCATAGATACTTTGTCGACCTTTCTAATAAACATTTAAATCTATAACTGCCCTCCTGGAGGCTCTGATGTGATCAGAAATTGCAAATCTATCTAGCTTCGCCGTTCACTCCCTCAAACTGTCTGGGATCAGCTGAGAGAAAATTGATATACTCAAGATGAATTGGCTCAGCTGAAAGCAGGGATATCAAGGTGTCCACCTGGGGCCATTAAATGCAATCAAGCATTCATGTGTGGTTGGTGATAATCTCATCCTCACTTGCTAAATACACACTTCTTTTGTGGTGGCATTTTCCATACCCCCACCTCTCTCTCTCTCTCTCTCTTTAGCACTGTGAATGTGCATACATTCAACTTTTGCTAACATTTTGTCATGGTTCTTTTGCAGCCCTTATCTAATTCCCCCAGCCACCCTCGTAGTCACGCAAAACCATCCTTGATGTATGATACACCTCTCATGCATACACTCGACGTGGATCAAGGACCTCCTTGTGCTGGGTGTTTGTGGTGGTTGCTGTAGTCCTGCTCGAGCATGTTGTAGTCTGTGTTGAGAGGGCACTGCAATCGAGACAGTTGGGGAGTGCACGAGGGTAAAGAGGGAGAAGGGAGCCTACCTTGAGATGTGTGAGTGGCAGCTCCAGCAGCGTGTAGCTCTGAGCTCACTTGCTCCAGCCCTGACTGGCCTGTGAGCGTGATATGCAATTCCTGGCTGTGTGTGGTGGTGATGTGCCCGTGTGACACATACTCATCAGTGTAGGAGAGCAGTCAGCGGGTGACTCCTAGTCATTGTTGTGTCGTGCTTCTGGCACTGAATAATTCCAACTCTCGATAACCTGCTGGTATCATGCCGGTGCCGATGAATCCACCATAGTATTTAGATAACTTACCAATAAACTTCCTGGCTCATTCCTCACTGCTTGTACATTCACCACCAGATCTTATTTATCCACCCCGGGGGAGATAAAGATGAATGGGTGTGTGCCATGCCAGAAATAGTCCTGAATGGGGGGGCAGGGGGGGTAAGGCAGCTGTCATCAAGCTAAGAGCTTGGATTTGTGTGATTGGGCCTTGGGAAGGGTAATATATATATAATTAGCCCCAGGAGATCTGACATATATGCAGGATGCTGGAGGTGTTGTGGAAAGTGGTGCATAAAGCTAGAGGAAGATGTGGCTCGGATGAAGTTGACCATTCAACTGGAAAAGGAAATTTTGAAATCAAAGCTTGAACTTCCCGAAATACATAGGCAAGAACACAATATATATGTATATTTTTCAGCCAACAAGCCTAGAATTTGAACTGCTCGAGAACATCAATCCAGTGAACCAAAATGTGTGAAATTGATCACGTGGTGACTTACCTAAAATGGCCTAGCTGTCATGGCAGTATCCTATATCAGCCACAAATTTGTTATTCACTTTCTTGTCCACTGCCACGACCGTCTTAGCTCTACATCATGACCAGGACTCAATCTGACACTGCCACTCAATCCAAAGTACCCCCTCCTAAACTCATTATGTCCAACACAGCCTTGTTGTCGTTGTTCAATCACCCTGCCACAACCGAACAACACCCTATCTCAGAAAGCAATGCCAACAATGCCAATGGTAGTCAAGAAATTGAAATTGATTCTATTTCAGTCATGATCAAGTATGCAAATGACAGCATTTCCCTGGCATCCAATCAGACCAGCTGATACAACAGCAGCGGGCACTGGAAACATGGTTTAATTTCCCTAAAAAACAGCCTGAATTCAGCACTTTGCACATGTGAGTTCAAGAAATCTTATGCACATACAATTCAAACCAAAAATCCAAGGGATAAAGAGGAAAAACAACGATGTGTCAAAAGCAAGTGGAAAGAAGCAGAGGCTGCAGTGCTTATTTTCAATGTGAAATATACAACTCACCCAAAAACATCCGGCAGACACCACACAATTAAATGCTTCCATTACGTATCCCACGCCACCCGATGTTCAAGTACAAGCCGGCTGAAGAATTTCCCAAATATTGGATGACCAATCAGCTCATTTATCAATTGTTTCAGCATAACAGGGTGCTTTCGCTCAGTCAGCACTATTTGGGGTGTTTTGAATCAGTCAGCATGACATTTGGGGACTTTTCGCTCAGTCAGCCTCAGTCAGCCATGACATTTGGGAAGTTTAGGATCAGTCAGCACAACACTTTGAGGACCTTTTGCTCAGTCAGCCTCAGTCAGCAGTAAGAATTGGGGTCCATTGTCTCAGTCAGCAAGAAATTTGGGGTATGTAGTGTTTGTAGGCCTCAGAAACCTTGGCAGGACTTGGACGGTCTGGGCTGACAGGATTGAAGAGTCGGTCACCTCCGGAAAACATCGGACCGGGATGTAGAGCATAATGAAAGTGTTGGGGGTGTTGGGAGTTCAAGCCGAGGGTGATAGGGAGTCGTACCTGCCGACGGGGGCTCGGACTCGGGCTGGACACCTTGGTCACAGACGGAAAACCTCGGTCACAGGCCGAAAACCTCGGACAAGCATCGAAAACCTCGGACGTGCAGGAAGCACCTTGGACCTGGGAACTGGACAACGGTGAAGGATGTCAGGTAGCTCCAGAATGCTCCAAAATCCCAAATGTGCTACCTGGATGTTGGAGATCAGTGACCCAGCACTTTTCCTAGTGATTGTTTGACAGTTATTACAGAGTTGGACAGGTACATGATTGACAGTTACATCTTATTGTATTATTGTTCTATTGTTCTATTGTTCTGACTTTGTTATCTTTGTTACCTATTGTTCTTATTGTCTCAGACCTTAGCTATTGTCTACCATTAGTATATAGTCCTAGGAGCGACAGGAAGTTCACCAGCTTCCTGATTTCGCTTCTAGTTGTGTCTAAACTGCCTCTGCCTATATGTCACGTCACTGCAACATCGTCATTCTGTTCCTATAGCATTTAACACTAGAGCATGCACATGCTCTACAGAGGTAAGCTGAGTGTCGCCATCAGATTCTCACTATGATAACTGAACATAATATTTTAGTGGGTTGAAAAAATCATTGTACCTTATCGCAGAGCTGTCATCAAGGCAGATCCAACACTCGATGATGAGCAAATGATGTTAATTTACCTTGACTGCTATCCAGTTCACACAGGAGAGCAGTTTCGGACATATGTTTTCAAAGACCATCCGTACATCATCTTGATCTTTGTCCCGGTGTAGAGCGTGGGCACGCTCTAGGTGGCGTATCTTGGTTTTCGATGCATTCCAGCTCTACAGCTATGTCTCCCTCGCTCCGTATATTATCCCGATACTACCGCAGTCGTTCCCGCACACCCGATGTTGCTTCCGCACTTCCGATGCCTTTCCCGCATCGCTGAAGCCTCCGCCGGGCTTCCAAAGCTTCCGATGTTTCCGCCTCGAGGTTCGGGTATTTTGATCATGGGTCCGCAGGGACTGCGGCGCATGTCGGAGACGTTCCGGGACACTTACATATCATATAGAGGCTTGATTAGATTACATAGTATTTGTGCAGCATGGCGGACAGCATGGCAAGAGCTCCGGATCAGTTACGCCTCATGTCGGACACATGTTAGATAGTTCTTGATTCATTTACAGTACTTAAGTGACCTTATGTCGCACCCACAATACAACTTACCTTCCTACCTTCCCCTCTGTGTGTGCGCACTTTGTATCTAGGTCTCCGAGCTTCTGGTTCCATCCCTATCGCTTCGTGTGTGTTGTGTTTCGCTTTATATCGCTTCGCTTCATATCACTTCGATCCTCATCCCATTCCTATCCGCCGCCATTCGCTTTCCGTACCGCATTGTTCCGCACCTGTATCGCATTTTACCGGACCTGTACCGTACCCTACCGGACCCGTACCGCACCCTACCGCATTCCTTCCGCATACATTCGCTTACCCACCGCTTTCCTACCTAATTGTTTTGGACCCATACCATATTTTATCGGTTTCCTATCGCATTCCTTCGCATCCCTTCCGCATCCCTTCGCTTATATTCCGCACCCCATTCCCTACCGATCCCATCCCATCCCCAGGTCTCAAGCAACACCCCTCGAACACACAATTGCCACAGCGAGAGGCTTAGCCAGTCCCCCCCTTAGACATCAGCTGCCCTTACTAGCACTTACACCGGCCAACTGTAAGTTCCTCTAGCATTGCTGAAATAATGATCAGAAGCTAATCCGAGTCTCAATGTGGTCAGGTACAGGAAAGGCACAGCCTGGAGATGTAGGCCTGCATTGGGTTATCAAACATCGTCTAAAGCAATCTCAGATGAATTACCTGATAGGTTCTCATCAGAAGCAGATCTCAGATGGTCTAACACCTGAACAGGTCAAGTTCACGACTTCTTTGCCTCACCTTTCTCAACAGCAGGACAAATATACCTGACAGCATTTATCACTCCTAGCAAAGTGGCATACCTGTCTGGATCAGTCGAGCCTGTTCCTGAGAACGCCCACATCGCATCCACATCCACACAACCAATGGACTACGACTTGTGGCACAGACGACTTGGGCATTTAAATCTCGCTTCACTTAAACAGATGTATACCCAGAACCGCTCTACAGGTCTTGCTATCACATCCAACGCAGCTCCAGACCCTATCTGTGAGCCCTGTCTCGCTGGTAAAATGCATGCCAACCCATTCCCATCCTCCACCATTAAATCCAAACGCCCTCTCGCTCTCATCCACACAGACTTGAAAGGGCCTCTACCACGCACTCACTCTGGCCATCGCTACTGGGTTACCTTCACCGATGACCAGACTCGCTTCAGAGCTGCCCTACCTCTGAAACTCAAGTCCGACAGTTTTGAAGCGTTCAAGCGTTACAAAGCCTGGGCAGAGAACCAGCTTAATCTTAAAATTGCTGGGATACGAGATGACAAAGGTGGAGAATATATATCCAAAGAATTCGACGCTTATTGCGCAGATGAGGGTATCAGCAGACAGCACACTGCCCGCAAACGCGCACAGCAGAACGGTGTAGCAGAGCGTGCCAATCGCACCATTGTGGAAGGTGTTACCACAATGTTAACTCAAGCAAATCTACCTGCTCGTTTCTGGGGAGAAGCACTCGCAGCGTTCATCCATGTCCTAAACCGTCGTCCCTCAGCCTCCATCAACGGCCTAACGCCTCATGAGCTCTGGTACAAGGAGAAACCTCAGGTTGGACACCTCAGGGTCTGGGGATGCCTCGCTTATATCCATGTGCAGAAGGACAAGCGTACCGCTTTTGGTCCACATTTTGAAAAAGGCATCTTCTTGGGCTACCCTGACGGCTACAAAGCCTGGAAGTTCGTCTCTCTCGAAACTGGCAAAGTTATTATCTCTGAGCGTGCTGACTTCGATGAAAGGAATTTCCCTGGACTCAAAGGCCAACACTTTGAAGGATTATCTGACGCTTTGCGAACTGATGCTATCCACTCCCCGCATTCTGTGGATTTAGGGGGGATATAAGACGATAACGACTCTGACGACTCTCCTGATTTAAATCCTCAGAATCCTCCCATCGCACCACCTGCACCACCCAAGTCTCCTGCACCTCCATCACCTCCTAACGCTCCTACAAGTCCTAAAGCTGGAGAACGCTCAAACATTACTCCACCTCCTGCCGCTCCTACTCCTCAACCCACCGCTCCTAAACGTGAACGTTACTATCACCACAAAGCACCACTAAGCTACAAACCACGACCTCCAGTCGTCCCCTCTTTTAGTCCTCCTTCATCACCTGATCCCCTTGCCGGACCAGTAGACAAAAACCTCCACGAAGATTCTGATTCCACAACTGAAGCAGAATACATCGCTGCTGTGGACGCTGGCAAAGAGATCTGCTGGATGTGTCAGCTCTTGGAGGAATTTGGCTACTCGTTTCATAAACCATCGACTCTGCTAGTAGACAACCAGTCAGCTATCGATGTGGCCAAGAACCCAGAGGACCATGGACGCATGAAGCACTTGGATCGAAAATGGTACTGGCTGAGGCGCGAGATTGAGCTTGGCACGTTGACACCAAAACATATTCCTGGCGTTGACAACATCGCCGACATCATGACCAAAGAATTACCTCGTGTCAAGATTGTCACATTCAGACAAGGGATGGGTGTTGCCCAACGACTCACTGCGCCTTAGAGGATTCACAACCTTGTGACGCACTGGGTCAGGAGGGGCTGTTGGAGATCATTGACCCAGCGCATTCACAAGTGCGCCACATGTCATTGATTGACAGGAATTATAGAGTTACTCCGCTCTGACAGCTATTATAGAGTTACTCCGAGTTTTGACAGTTATTATAGGGTTTGACATCTGTACGTATTAGACAGCTGCCATCAGCACATGTCTCGGACTATTGTTCTCCCTATCTCACTGTTTGTATATGTGTCACTTATTACCTGCATACGTGGCACTTGTTATCTATTTTCCTATTGTCTCGGAGCTTACATATGTTCCTGTTAGATAGGACGCATTCTAGTATATAGTCCTTGGAGCGACAGGAAGTTCTCTAGCTTCCTGATTTCGCTTCAAGGTATGTTTCCTATTATTTCTCAATTGATTCTAGCTTCCTGATTTCGCTTCAAGTGTGTCTAACTCTTGCGCATCAATTGTCCCTTCGTCCTGGCAACGTCGTATCAACAAGCACTGTTTGCTTCAACGTCGCATCTAGTCCTATAGCCTTTAATACAGGTGGTTTAGGAGGTGGTGGGGGGGCAGGAGGCTTGGGTGGTGCAGGTGGTGCAGCTGGTGCGATGGGAGGATTCTGAGGATGTAAATAAGGAGAGTCTGTCCTTCTGCACATGGATATAAGTGAGGCATCCCCAGACACTGAGATGTCCAACCTGCAGTTTCTCCTTGTACCAGAGCGCGTGAGGTGTCAGGCCGTTGATAGAGGCTGAGGGACGACAGTTCAAGACGTGGATAAACACTGCAAGCGTTGGAAATCAGTGACCCAGCGCTTTCACTAGTCATTGATTGACAGTTATTATAGGGTTTGACAGCTTCCTGATTTCGCTTCTAGTTGTGTCTAACTGCCTCTGCCTATATGTCACGTCACTGCAACATCGTCATTCTGTTCCTATAGCCTTTAACAGGTTATGAGCCCCAAGCTCTAGACACTCTA
Source organism: Athelia psychrophila (assembly GCA_001630335.1). Taxonomy (NCBI): domain Eukaryota; kingdom Fungi; phylum Basidiomycota; class Agaricomycetes; order Atheliales; family Atheliaceae; genus Athelia; species Athelia psychrophila. The sequence continues at coordinate 387,324 of KV417505.1, read as the reverse complement.
CAAGTTGCAAGCTCACCCTTTGCATTTTTTTTGCGTTCTCTGCCACGCTTCTGTTCGTGCTTGTACGCCTTTGGACGTACACTTTCCTTCCTGCATCACTTTGCATCACCCTGCATCATCTTTCCATGTTTTACTAGGTGTCACCCTATAAAACATTGTGTTGGAGATCAGTGACCCAGCGCTTTTCCTAGTCATTGATTGACAGTTATTATAGAGTTTGACAGATACATGATTGACAGTTACATCTTATTGTTTTCACTCTTATTGTTTTATTGTTCTATTGTTCTATTGTTCTGACTTTGTTATCTTTGCTACCTATTGTTCTTATTGTCCTTATTGTCTCGGACCTTACCTATTGTATACAATTAGTATATAGTCCTAGGAGCGACAGGAAGTTCACCAGCTTCCTGATTTCGCTTCTAGGTGAGTTTGTATGTTTTGACTTATAATTAATTAGCTTCCTGATTTCGCTTCTGTGTACGATTAGTATATAGTCCTAGGAGCGACAGGAAGTTCACCAGCTTCCTGATTTCGCTTCTAGGTATGTTTGTTCATTTACTCTCAATTGACCAGCTTCCTGATTTCGCTTCTAGTTGTGTCTAACTGCCTCTGCCTATACGTCACGTCACTGCAACGTCGTCGTTCTGTTCCTATAGCCTTTAACACTTATTGTTTTATTGTTCTATTGTTCTATTGTTCTGACTTTGTTATCTTTGCTACCTATTGTTCTTATTGTCCTTATTGTCTCGGACCTAGGAGCGACAGGAAGTTCACCTTCCTGATTTCGCTTCTAGGTATGTTTGTTTGTTTACTCTCAATTGATTAGCTTCCTGATTTCGCTTCTAGTTGTGTCTAAACTGCCTCTGCCTATACGTCACGTCACTGCAACGTCGTCGTCCTGTTCCTATAGCCTTTAACAGGTTATGAGCCCCGAGCTCTAGACACTCTACAAGTTGCAAGCTCAGTCTTTGCATTTTTTGCGTTCCCTGCCACGCTTCTGCTCTGTACGCCTCTGGACGTACGCTTTCCATCCTGCATCACCCTGCATCATCTTTCCACGCTTTACTGGGTTTAACCCTATAAAACATCATCCAATCCATCTGTTACTTGCATTCCTACGTCCTGAGACGTTCGTCCCCGCTACAGAAGCTTTACAACAACCTACGCACTTGCTGTCTTTTGACGTCTGTCCTCGCTCCTGCGACACCGCTCAACCGTGTTTAACACCACAGAACGTCTTACAAACGTCCTACGCATTTTTCTACACCACCTGCACCACTCCAACTCGCATTTTGACAACATGTCATTATCATGTGTTCCCTATTTGACACTACGCTCCACCAACGTTCAGCACGCTGCTATTGCTTCCCCTGCGTCGCATGCGTTGTTGGAGATCATTGACCCAGCGCACTCACAAGAGCGCCACATGTCATTGATTGACAGGAATTATAGAGTTACTCCGCTTTGACAGTTATTATGGAGTTACTCCGTGTTTTGACAGCTATTATAGAGTTTGATATATGTACGTATTAGACAGCTGACAGATGACAGCTTCACATGTCTCGGACTATTGTATTCCCTATCAGTTATCGCTTATCTCACTGTTTGCATACGTGTCACTTGTTCCCTTTGTCTCGGACTTATCATTACTCCGAATAGATAGAGTCCGCTACAGTATATAGTCCTTGGAGCGACAGGAAGTTCTCTAGCTTCCTGATTTCGCTTCCAAGGTATGTTTGTTATATCAACTCTCAATTTTACTAGCTTCCTGATTTCGCTTCCAAGCTCACTGCGTTCCCACTGCGTTCCCTCTTGCACAGTCTTACCATTCCCAACTCGTCATTATATCCTACTCCAATATTCCGAGTGTCACTCAGTCTATTCACGTCCTCCACCTCATTCCGTCCTATAGCCTTTAATAGGTTATGAGCCCCGAGCTCCAGACTACGCACAACATCATCTTCCGCTTTACCAACGAACAGGGACGCACCTACCACTCCGAGTTCACCAACTGCACTTTAACTCGTCCAACTACCTGGGCAGAACACTACTTCAGCGAACTCCCTTTTGCTGGCTTAACCTACACACCCAGAGAAACCACACCGTACACTCGCACTGTGCAAGCCGCTAGAGTCGTCAGCTACACCTACCTCTACAATCTCCCAGACCAATCCGCCTACCAATGACTTCCTACAGCGGTCTACCAAACTTCGCTCAGCTCACAGAAACCAACTACCCTGACTGGAACGTCACTGCAAAAGCGTTCTTACAATCGCAAAAGCTATGGCGCCTTGTCAATGGTGCACAGACTAAACCATCACAAGCCTCTCCAGCTACAACAGAGAACACAAAGGCGATAGAGGACTGGGACGATCGCTCAGAGCGTGCTTGTGGTATCCTCATGATGTCTCTTAGCCCTGGACAGAAGACGCACATCACCAATGTATCAGAAAACCCAGTAGCTATATGGACAGCACTGAAAGGCGTTCATGAGAACCAAATCCCTGGCAATCGCTTCAATGCGTACGATGACCTATTCTCCATTCGCAAGGAGCCTGATGAGACTCTCACCACCCTCATCATGCGCACAGAACAAGCCATGCACCTTATCAAAAACCTTCGCCCCACAGTCTCACCAGGCTTTACCCTCGATGACTTGGACAAAGAACTACAGTGCATGGTACTCATTCGCGCCCTGCCTGACGAATTCGCAACATTCGCCTCAACCTTGATGCTCACAGACAAAATCAAGAAAGACGAACTCGTTGCTGCATTCCACATCGAGGAGGTACAACGTCGCAGACGCTCTGACGACGCTGCCAATGTTGCAAAGGCCAATGCTGCCTTAGTCAAAGCCAGACCCAAGACCTCGCAAACTTGGTACTGTACTTTCCACAAAAAGGACATGGGTCACTCGTCAGACAGATGTTTCAACAACCCTGACTTCACTGGCCCTCGCCCTCCCTGGTTCGTCAAGCCTGCTACCACACAACATGCCAACGTCGCAGCAGCAGCATCATCTACGCTGCCTGCATCATCTGACGCCTCAGTGGCAAGTAACTCTCAACCATCTCCCACTGCTCTCAACGCTTATTTTTGGAACGCAGATACAGGAGCCACTGCTAATATGACACCACACCGTCATTGGCTCCACAACTATCGCCCACATCGCGTTGCAGTAGAGCTGGCAGACAGCAGAGAGGGAGGAAAGCGTGTGGTTTACAGTTCTGGCATTGGCACTTGTATATTTAACCCTGTCATAAATGGAAAACCGTCTCGACAACTTGCATTCAGTGATGTCTTACATGTGCCAGACCTTGGGAACAATTTATTCTCCATCTTGACACTTACAGAACGCAAGGGATTTGTTGCGCACATTGAAAAAGGCTTCATCACATTTTCTAAGCAAGGACAGACACACTTGACCGCATTTATCACCTCCACCAAGGTCGCATATCTGTCTGGATCTGTTGAACCTATTTCTGAACACGCTCACATCACATCTACGTCCACACAACCAATGGACTATGAATTATGGCACAAACGACTTGGGCATCTAAATTTCGCTGCGCTTAGACAGATGTACACCCAGAACCGCTCTACAGGCCTTGCTATCACGTCCAGTGCAGCCCCAGACCCAATATGCGAACCTTGCCTTGCTGGTAAAATGCATGCCAACCCTTTTCCATCATCCTCCATTAAATCCAAACGCCCTCTCGCTCTTGTCCATTCTGACTTGAAAGGTCCTCTACCTCGCACACACTCTGGTCACCGCTACTGGATTACCTTCACCGATGATCAGACACGATTCAAAGCTGCTATCCCTTTGAAACTCAAGTCCGACGCTTTTGCTGCATTTAAGCGCTACAAAGAATGGGCAGAGAACCAACTCAATATTAAAATCGCTGGTTTAAGAGATGACAAGGGTGGAGAATACATCTCCAAGGAGTTCGACGCTTACTGCGCAGACTGTGGTATTGCCATGCAGCATACCGCACGAAAACGCGCTCAGCAGAATGGAGTTGCAGAGCGAATTAACCGCACAATCGTCGAAGGTGTTACTTCCATGTTGACTCAAGCTAATTTACCTGCTCGCTTCTGGGGAGAGGCCCTTGCAGCTTTCATCCACGTCTTAAACCGTCGTCCCTCAGCCTCCATCAACGGCCTAACTCCTCACGAGCTCTGGTACAAGGAGAAACCACAGGTTGGACACCTCAGGATCTGGGGATGTCTCGCTTATATCCATGTGCAGAAGGATAAGCGTACCGCTTTTGGTCCACATTTTGAAAAGGGCATCTTCATGGGCTACCCTGACGGATACAAAGCCTGGAAGTTTGTATCTCTTGAGACTGGCAAAGTCATTATCTCTGAGCGTGCCGACTTCGATGAAAGAAATTTTCCCGGACTCAAGGGACAACACTTCAAAGGTCTATCTCTCGCTTTGGAGTCTGATGCTATACACTCTCCGTATTCTGTGGATTTAGGGGGGATAGACAGCGACGACTCTGACGACTCTCCTGATTTAAATCCTCAGAATCCTCCCACTGCACCACCCAAGTCTCCTGCACCTCCACCACCTCCTAAACCACCTGCACCAAAACCTCCCTCTGAATCGTCAGGATCATCATCACCTTCTAACGCTCCTACAAGCCCAAAAGCCTCAGAGCAGAAATTCAGCACTCCATCTCCCACCGGTCCTACTCCTCAACCTACCACTCCAACACATGAACGTCACTACCATCATAGAGCACCACAGTCAGCACCTCGCACCACTAGCCCCCAATCATCACCTGATCCATTAGCTGGACCAGTAGATAAGAATCTCGATAGGCAAGGCGAAGACTTAGGTACCTCTTATAATCCTTTTTCCACCTCTCGATCTACCACTCCTGGCGACGACATTTTCTCAACAGCAGCAGCTCCCCAGCCTGAAGCTGATGCCTCCAGTAGCAAACAAGTCGATGAAGAGGATAATGATGAGGACGAAGATGAAGAAGATGATGATGAGGACGAAGATGAAGAAGATGATGATGAGGACGAAGATGGACAAGAAGCACAAGAGCAGGAAGAAGTTAGCGCAGACGAAATGAACATTGGACCAGGACAAGCCTTTACAGCAACATCCAAGACAGAACCAGACCCCCTATCTTTTGCACAGGCAATGGCCTCACCTTACTCCGAACAGTGGCTAGAGGCAATGCGCTCCGAGTACGCCTCACTGCTAGGCAAAGAAGTCTTTGAACGCGTCAAATTACCACCAGGAAAGAAAGCTATTGGGAGCAAATGGGTCTTTAAAACCAAATGCCTTCCCAACGGTTTAATTGATCGTTACAAGGGAAGAATCGTCGCCAAAGGCTTCTCACAACGCCCTGGCTTTGACTATGTTGACGTCTTTGCTCCCACCTGCCGCATGACCACTATTCGTGTTATCCTCGCACTCGCAGCATTCGAAGACTTACACTTGCGTTCCATTGATGTTTCCACCGCATTCCTAAATGGCGAACTAGAAGAGGAGATCTACATGAAGCAGCCTGAAGGATTTGAAGAAGGTGGACCAGAATATGTCCTACGCCTTCTCAGGGCACTATATGGTCTAAAGCAATCCGCTCGTCAATGGAACAAGAAGCTGAATGCTGTCCTCATCGAAATGGGCTTTGAACGACTTGAGTCTGAACACTCCATTTACATCTACAAGCGAGGATCAATCAGAATCATTGTACCTGTCTTCATTGACGACTTAACACTTGCATCATCAGATAAGAAGGCCTTGGACGACTTTGTAGTTGAATTTGCTAAACACTTTGAGATCCGTGACCTGGGTGATACCACATTACTCCTAGGCATTGAGATACTCAGGGACCGCCCAAATCGCTCCATATCACTCTCGCAGCGTCACTACATCGAGGATGTCCTAAAGCGCTACAACATGTTTGATTGCAATCCGGTCTCCACTCCCATGGATCCCAGCATCTCTCTCGACAAAACAATGGGTCCAGCAACGCCTGAAGAGGCGAGACACATGCAGGACATACCTTATCGTTCTGCAGTCGGTTCTCTACAGTACCTAGCACAATGCACTCGCCCTGACATCGCCTACGCAGTTGGCATCCTTGGACGGTTCAATGCCAATCCTGGACCTAAACACTGGCAAGCGGTCAAACATCTCATGCGCTACCTACAAGCCACAAAGAATGATGTCCTCACCTACGCTCCCAATCCGAAATCCGACTCTGAACTCTTCACAACGTTCACCGATGCAAACTGGTCCTCTGTGCGCTTCGCAGGTCATGGAACCAGCGGATACGTCGTCACTATGGGCTCTGGAGCAGTGTCTTGGTCGTCTAAGCAGCAGGTCCTTGTATGTGATTCAACCACTGAAGCAGAATACATTGCTTCTGTGGATGCTGGCAAAGAGATATGCTGGATGCGTCAACTCTTGGAGGAATTTGGTTACTCATTTAAGTCCCCATCGACTCTGCTAGTCGACAATCAGTCTGCCATCAATGTAGCCAAAGATCCGCAGCACCATGGTCGCATGAAGCACTTGGATCGCAAATGGTACTGGCTTAGGCATGAGATTGAACTTGGGACGTTGACACCAAAGCATATCCCTGGTGTTGACAATATCGCTGATATCATGACCAAGGAGCTGCCTAGAGTCAAGGTTGTTACATTCAGAGAAGGGATGGGAGTAGCGATTCGATCAGTTGCACCTTAGAGGATTTTGGATCCTGAGGATGCACTGGGTCAGGAGGGGCTGTTGGAGATCAGTGACCCAGCGCTTTTCCTAGTTATTGATTGACAGTTATTATAGAGTTTGACAGATACATGATTGACAGTTACATCTTATTGTTTTATTGTTATTGTTCTATTGTTCTGACTTTGTTATCTTTGTTACCTATTGTTCTTATTGTCCTTATTGTCTCGGACCTTAGCTATTGTGTATGATTAGTATATAGTCCTAGGAGCGACAGGAAGTTCACCAGCTTCCTGATTTCGCTTCTAGGTGAGTTTGTATGTTTTGACTTATAATTAATTAGCTTCCTGATTTCGCTTCTAGTTGTGTCTAACTGCCTCTGCCTATATGTCACGTCACTGCAACGTCGTCGTCCTGTTCCTATAGCCTTTAACATGTTGGCCTTGAGGCTTGCTCGAGCTCACAATTTGCCTTCAATCCACCATAGCACCTCCCCAGGATGATGCCCCGTTTACACTCAGAATGGTATGTAACAGTATTTTTCTCCACCCATATCTTACTCATCATGCATACTTGCAGACTCGCACTGGGCGGGTGTTTTCCATGTTTGCCCAATGGACAAGGTGCTCACCATGCACTCCTTTCAGTCGGCTATCAGGGCTGCTATGGATATCAATGATGCCGGGATTGACTCACCACGCGGCTCACCAGTCATGCCCCCCAAGTATCCACTATCTTCACCTTATAACTATTGAAGGCTATAGGACTCGATGCGACGTTGTAGTGACTAGTACTTGTTGATACGACATTGCAACGACGAAGGGACAATTGATGCGCAAGAGTTAGACACACCTGAAGCGAAATCAGGAAGCTTGTAAATTGAGAGATAATAAGAAGAAATCAGGAAGCTAGAGAACTTCCTGTCGCTCCAAGGACTAAATACTAGAATTTATCCTATCTAACCAGAACATATGTAAGCTCCGAGATGATAGGAAAATAGATAAAGCGAACATGTATGCGAACAGTGCAATAGGGAAAACAATAGTCCGAGACATGTGCTGATGGCAACTGTCTAATACGTACAGGTGTCAAACCCTATAATAACTGTCAAAACTCGGAGTAACTCTATAATAGCTGTCAGAGCGGAGTAACTCTATAATTCCTGTCAATCAATGACATGTTACGTACTTATATGATCTCCAACAATAACACCCATTCCTTCCGACGATAGTATAGAGGTCTCAAGATTGTCATCCCCATTCCCGTCTCCTCCGCCACCCTCCAGCTTGGTTTCTCTGCCACCTGCACCATCTGAATCTGACTGGACCGGGGGAAGCTCAGATTGGTCCACATCAGACGCTGAATCCGAGCACGGCGACCCACCAATTGACGAACCTTCAACCGTCAACAAGAAGAAGCGCAAGCGCAAGCGCAAGCAAGTCCCTGGAGATGGTGCCATCAAGAAAGCACGTCAATAGGCCAATCATCAGGGTGAAGCTGTTCGGCTTGGCCCCACAGCATTCTGCCCCTCACCCTTTTGTGAGGTGCCGTCCCCCCTCCCCTCATCACTGCACTGACATTACTTGCGGCAATACCAGTGACCTCTACCAGATTCACTAGGAAGCACTTAGTCTCACTCAAGGAGAAGCACATATGGTGTCTCAGTGAGTTAGAGAGCGAGAGCATGGAGGTCGTTTCTTGGGCCGGACAGTGCATGTTTCTCTCTCCTTCTCACATAGCAAAAACTGACACAACGACCACCTACCAGCACCCCCATCACCATTGTAGATGATGAAAATCACATTATTGCTGTACTCGCTGGAAGGCCAGTTGCAAAACCTGGTGAATTAGATGATTGGCCAGAAGTTGTGGCAGGGCTTGAGGCCCGTAATTAACCAATGTGAACAGGAGCTGAAACTTTCAGAAGAGGACTATGACCATTATTGTGGGCCCCTCCCTGCAAAAGACTTCGGAGTTTCCCATGGCGGCGGTCAGAAGGTCTGTGCCACTGTCTTCATTATTTTACTGCACAGCTGATGCAATTCCTGGCCAGCACCCCCTCATTCCTGAAATCTGGGAGTCTGAGGAATGACAGTGCCATCAACAATTTCCGTGCCAATCCCCATGTCAAGTGTGCGGTCGGGTTTGCCAGCAGTGGCTTTGCGTGCTTTGCGCCAAAGATGTGCAAGAGATACTCGGACTACTTCACCCGCCTATGCAAGTATGACCCTGTTAAAGGATAATGATGGCAGTGGAATAACATTGTCATGGAAAAAGTGGCCAGACCTGGAATTGAACCAGGGACCTCCTGATAGACGCTCAGAGATGCAACCAACTACACCATCCGACCTTAGGAGACAGTAAACCTTTAGGCTATACACATAGTATGGACCTGCAACTGACCACAACTTTTGTTCATTGGGCATTGCAGGGTACTAAGTTGCCACTTGGGAAGTCCAGATTACTGGATGGTATTCCCCAGTTTAACAGACCCCACAATCCAACACTGGAATTTTCCCAATTCCGTATTCACTGGCACCACTTCCAATTTTGGCCAAAAGCAGCATCATACAACCACCTGGACTATGCCAATGCCGCAACTGGATGGTGCTCTATTACCTTTGCAGGGACTTTTGATCCCAAGCACAGGGGGTCATTTGATCTTATTTGATATCGGCAAGGTCATTGAATTTCCCCCGGGCTCTACCATCCTCCTGCCATCTTCTGTAATGTGCCATGGCAACACCCCAGTCCAGGATTGGGAGACTCATGTCAGCATGATCCAGTACGCTGCCGAGGCCCTTTTCTGTTGGGTAGACAATGGATTTATCTGCCAGAAGGATACTGGGGGGAGTGGGCCATCGCAAGTGTGGCAGGTACGAGTCCACCCTCACTGCGGGGCTCTGGGTATTCTCAATAAGTATATCTCCTAGGACTTCTTATATCAGACGCAAAGGGTCAGTCTGACAGGACAGTCTGAACATATGTAGGAAATTGTCTTCATTCTCCAGTCTCTTCTCTCGTTTTCTTCTCACCAAATCATTTGCCTATCTCCGGGCCCTTTGCTTCTGCCCTGAATCTGCTCACCTCCCACTTGAACCACAATATCCCTCCCTACCCACCACCCTTTGAGCCAGGTCTCTTAAAACCTTATTACTGTTGGGTTGCACACTGGCGGAGTGTCAGCCTACAGGCTATCTCTAAAAATGCTCCAGCACATTCATCTTCACATCTCTCCCCATCTTTGGTGCCCAGTCTCAATCCAAAATAACCTATCTTAGGTGTCTGTACACCTTACCTAGAACGGTTCTACTGTACACTGTTGGCCAGGAATCATCTGTATAGCATCTGCCCCATGTGACTCATTTGTCATCATACTTATGTGCGCCAAGCACCAAACATCAACAGACTTCTACATAAACCACTGTGACTCATCACTTTGCATGCTCTAGGTAGTGCTGTCAGGATTTCAGAGCATTCCGGAGCTACCCAACATCCCTCCCCATTGTGCAGTTCCCAGGGTCTGGAGTGTTACATGCATGCCCGAGGTTTTTTTGCCTGTGATAGAGGTTTTCTGCACGTGCCTGGAGACCCCATTTGTAGGTATAACTCTCTATCAACCTCAGTTTGAACTCCCAACATGCCTGATGCTTTCCTTGTATCCCCCATCCCTGTCTGATGTTTTCGTGATGCACCTGACATTTTGATTCTGTCAGCCTGTGCTGTCCTTACTCTATAGAGGTTTCTGATGCCTGGACCCCATGCCCAGGCTCAACTAGGACAGTACCCAGTACATGAGGCCTCAACACATTTATCAGTACATCAGCATGAACTGCAACAGAACAAACCCCTGAACAAATGTGAACTGGGTTTCTTTTGTTAAAGTTCGCGCTGTAGAGCATGTGCATGCTTCTAGGTATCGCATTCGGGGTTTCGGAGCATTCTGGAGCTACCCGACATCCTTCCCCGTTGTCCAGTTCCCAGGTCCGAGGTGTTTCTTGCATGTCCGAGGTTTTCGATGCTTGTCCGAGGTTTTCTGCCCGTGACCGAGGTTTTCCGTCCGTGACCGAGGTTTCCGGACTGAGCCCGAGCCCCTGTCCGCAGGTACGACTCCCTATCACCCTCGGTACGAACTCCCAACACCCCCGACACTTCCCTTGCACTCTACATCCCTGTCCAATGTTTTCCGGAGGTGACCGACATTTCGATCCTGTCAGCCCGGACTGTCCCAGTCCTGCCGAGGTTTCTGAGGTCCGGACTCCCCACCCGGGCTCGACTATCGCATCACCCAGTACACGAGGTATCACCGCATGCATCAGCAGGAACTGCAACAGAATGATTCCCGGAATGGATACAAGTTTGTTTCTTTTGTTATGGATAGATACACAAGGCGGGTTGCAGGCACGAGCTCCAGACCGGTCAGTATTGATGTAGAATACACTTCGGACATACTCTCCTTACCTTACAATACATATACGACTTTAGGTCGTCACAATATTTGTAACAACATAAAAATGCCGAATTCGACTTGATCTGCTCAAGTTGAATAGACGCCTATGCTCAGTATAAATGCCGATTTGGCAGATTAAATTGCAAGCTACACAGGCAGCTGGCCTATGTGCCTTGCACACAAACCGGGCTGTGAAGTAAATATCAAACACACTGTAGAGCCATGATCTGATTGGGACTTGTACCACACTTGCATTGTGTAACATGTAGCTGTAGGCTGCCTTGATCAGGTGCACTTTCCAGCCCTTCTTTACAGTGCCTCTGAATGTGCTAACTTCTTTCATTAGAATTGTGAGGAAACTCTTAGAGCTTTCTTTGTCTATCCTCAGGTGAGTAAATATGTGTGCCCCTCTCTCTTCTTCTGCCCACTTCTCCATATTCCCTTCATCTCTCCCATCATCCTCTCCAATTATTCCCCTTGGCAATCCAGATCAACTTGGCACAGTGCCAAGGCTGGAGTGTACAATACTTGATTCTCCTCTGGCACACATTTTTCCTAAATAGCCAACAGGCGCGATGTGATTTCCAGGGGCGCTGGTTAACCAACAGGCACATCGTGATGACGGGGCGCGGTTTGTGTGCAAGCTTTGTCGGAAAAATTTAAAATTTCCCATAAGCACTTATAATTGCTTATAAGGGCCATAATGTGCGTAATAGTGTCATGGCATTTTGCACATTATGGGCCTTATAACGCTATTTTCGGCGGTAAGGATTCTTATAAGACTTTCAAAGTTCGCGTTTTTCGAGACACTGAGAGGCACATTTCACCCCGTTTTTTTCACTAATGTATTAATGGTTTACCTATTAATATGCTCATATGATTTGTTAGTCTGTAATATAAATTTTCTTCTCCTTGTAAGAATCTTGCAGGCTCTTAAGCTCTCATAAGATCACGCATATCGTAATAAGATCAATCGGCATCCTAAACGGGCTCATAATTTGGGTTAGAGTTCATTACAAGGCCCGTATAAGCTCGGATAAGACCAAAATCTTATAAGGCTGATTTGATTTTTCCAACATTGAAAGCATTGTTATCTCTACCTATCTCATTTACCCCAAATTCTCTCATCTTACCACCTCTGGGCCTATCTATTTAATGATGCTACCTATTATTTATGCACATTTCTGTTCCTTGAGCACACATGTGGGTACCTGAGCTAAAAATACTGGACCTTTGATCCTACTCTGTATGATAGGGGCTATTTATATTTATCTTCTTAGATATTTGGCCTGCTATGGCAAAATAAATACCATAAGTGCAACCAGTATTTCCATATGTCAGTAATACCCATGTATCATCTGCTGCTTAGAAATATATGTTTAGAAAGCACTATGCATACACTAAAATTTAGATCCCAGGGTATAATAAGGTAAAATCCATCCCATCTATCATAGCTATAAATGGGTAGCATATCATCTACCTCTTTTAGGTATTGCATATGAAAGCTTTTACCTTGACTAGGTAACTGTTGCCTGTACAGCATATACAACATAAATTGCAACATCTGTGCTTGAGATTTCCACTGAGAAAAGAGGAAATTGGAAATTGTGGTGGGAAAATCGACTTGCACACTGCAAGTCAAATAGGCACCAAAAGTGCCATATCTGTAGCTTCAAAGCAAGGCTTTGTTCATTCCTAATTAGACCAGAACTGGTGCAGATACATTGATTTTTATATTGACCTACCTGATTATCCAGACCTCGGATATCATCCAGATGACCCATATATAAGCTTGTTTTGGAGTGCACACTGCGGTGCTTAATTGACTTGTGTGGCACAAGTTGATTCAGTGATTTTTGATAGGCGCTTATTCAGCATAGGCGCCCAAAGTAGGCTTTGCTCATCGTAGCTGGACCAGAACTTGTGCAAATATGCTGGTTTTAATATTGGCCTAACTGACAATCTAGTCCTTAGAATGCCAGTAACTCAGGTAGTTCTGACCCAGCTGACTGATAATTTTGAAGCAGGAACTGCAGCACCTAGGGAATGGACTTACACTGCATAAGCTTGTCCAGTGCAGAACGGTGCCATCTCCGGTTTGACTCATGCGAGGGATATGTTCAGCACCTTTAGGATTGATGAGGACACCAGTGGTAAAATGAAGTAGAGCCTTTCCAGAGTGTGAGTCCGCCGCGAAGAGATTAGATCCGCTGCAAATGTGCTCCTGGTAATGCGGTGGTGGTGACAGCACAGAAGAACACTGTTTCTCAAATTGAGCAAGTTTATAGCTGTGCACACGATCACGTGCTGCAGAAAATCACCAAGTGTTTGCGTGTATTGTATGTGAGTCACACTCTATAGGATAAAACTCTAATCTGAGATGGGTGTGAGCGAGGGACACATCCAAATGTGATTGCAATCCACTGGTGATTGCTTAGCCCTTTGTGGGTATCATCAAGTTGTGTGCCCTTATTTGGTCATTGGTAGTAAAGTGTTATCGTGCCAAATGGGGTGCGCTGTTGTAATCTTCAGGATGTGTACAGCAGGACATTTGAGGTTTATGGTATAGCTGGAGAATAAGCTAATCCAGGACGGACAAAAACCTTGCTTACTCTCTCTTTATCTGTAGTAATCACCCCAAACTGGGCTGAACCATGGTGCACCCGCATAGACACTTTATATAAATAAAGTTTAGACTCCTGAAACAGCAGACGGACCTGTGTGGACCTGTGTGGTATATACTGCCTGAAGGGCACCTGGAGTAGGGGTAGGTGGCGGTGCGGTGTTCTGCACAGATTTGGATTGTATAAATCAGAGAATATATCAGAAATTAGGCACAGAGCAGAGGTGGGCTGATAATATACCAGGAACTGTCCTTTGGCTCCTATAATCTGCTAGATGTGCATACCACAAGTGTTGAAAGTGGTGCAGATAAAAACAACAGCTGTGGAATATAGAGTACTGAGTTGCCAAAGTGCACTTAGGGCTGCTGCAGGAGCTATATACTTTAATATGATCAGTGATTTAATATAATAGTACATGTAGAGGATTATCAAAAATTTAGTATAACACAAGTACGAAGCTAATAGTCATGGTACAAATACACACATTCAGAGGCATACAAGTCAAGGGTTTCTACAGAAACTGTTGAAGATCATTGACCCAGTGCATTCCCAAGTGCGCCACATGTCATTGATTGACAGCTATTATATGTAGAGTTACTCTGCTTTGACAGCTATTATAGAGTTACTCTGAGTTTTGACAGTTATTATGGGGTTTGCAAAATACATGTACGTATTAAGGACAGTTTCACATGTCTCAGACTATTGTATTCCCCATCTCTTATCTCACTGTTTGCATATGTGTCACTAGTTATCTACTGTCCTATTGTCTCGGACCTTACCTATGTTCCGGTTAGATAGGCCGCTTTCTAGTATATAGTCCTTGATAGGAACTTCTTGAGCTTCCTGATTTTGCTTCAAGGTATGTTTCTTATTGTCTTTCAATTTATTAGCTTCCTGATTTCACTTCAAGTGTGTCTAACTCTTGCGCAATCAACTGTTCCCTTGTCACTGCAACATTGTATCAGTCCTATAGCCTGCAATAGAAACACGGTCAATGGGTGCATGTTCAGGTACAACACAGCACAAACCATTACAAGATTATGTGCAAGCACTTCAAGTCAATGAGCCCTTCACTGGCATCTATATAGTACTGGTTGACAATGTAAAGTTCCTGTTGGACATCCTGCAAACCAAGACTGTGCACACCTATGATGTGGTTGATGATCTTCACGGCGGCCTGGTGATCAGCCTGCAACTCTAGACGGGAAAAGTTGTAGCCACAGAGTCTGGGACGGTACTGGTCATGTGGGCTGGGGTTGTACTTGCCAGTTTCTTTGGATCATCAAAATTAGAGCCAGGATTGGCCTGCATGTGGTACATGGCTATATTGTGAATTAGCGTGAGTACACAACACAAATTGAAACACTTACGACAAGTGTGCCAAATCATAGGCAATGCCATTGTCATCCGGCACAGCGTGCGGAAGATGGACAGATGGTACACATTGGTGGATTCATGCGCAAAATGTTGATTATATCGCCTGGAGATCCTCACCAGGTGAAGGTTTTTGTATGTGGTAAAGTGCCTGCCGCTGACAATGCAGTTTATTGGCATAAATACTTGATGAACTGTGCCGGGAGATTGGATACTAGATATATTGGCACCTCAGCAGTTGCTGCAGGCAATAGGTCAGATGCCCTGCATGTTGCTGGCAATACTTATTAATTAGGCCCAGCCTTGCTGGGCAAAACTCCACTTAGCATTTGCAACCATTGCTGGCTGATACTTAATTAGACCTACTAGGTTTACTGAGATGACTGAAGTACATCCCGAGGCGCAGGATGAACCAATGGCCATGGTGAGTGTCTGTTTAAGCTTTGACATCCTGCAGCTGAACAACGCAATCAACTGTATTGTGTGCATGGGTGTAGACAGTTTATTATCTATACGGACTAACATGACATGAAGGACGAAACGAGCATTGCAGTCCTCTCTCAGGGACCAGCAACACACACAGACGAAGCAATGTTCGAGCACAGTGCATCACCACAACCACGAGAGAACGCTCAGAATTCTCTGTCTCTGCGCGATGGGTCACCACTTTTGACCATCCCCACCACCTTCCCAGTTTCACTTGGTGTGCCACTTGTAGCTGTGGTGCCATGCATACATGATACAGCGATGGAGGTGGACAATGTCAATCAGTCTATGATTGTGAGCCAAACTAGGTATCATATTGACTACATCGACATTCCAAATCTTCCTGGGGGGTCCACAAAGATGACTATGTGAAGCCAACGGCCAACTACGATGGCACAACTAACCACATTGGTGACAGAAAATGATCATTTCCACAAGTACCGAAAAGTACCACATGAGTACCAAACGAGTACCAAACGCTAGGTCACTGGTCGGTCACTGGTCCAGCCCCCACCAGATATTCTGTTCTTAGCACAGTACTGATCCTGTGCTGCCCACCCCAGTATGAGTACCGAACAGTACTAGATAAGTATCCAGAGATATCTCGGTTGACAAGTGCATCATCCCCGGATGTCGGCCCAACCAATTGTCCTATTATTAGGGTGACCATGTACTTGTCTTGTACTCACCTGGTACTTGTGCACATTATTAGTACAACCCCATGCCCCGCCCTGCGCAACTTTGGTACCTGTCTGGCCCCTGTTGTATATCTCTTGTACTTGTCTGGCACTCCTGCCGGTACTTGTTGGGTACTACCAGGATGCGCTGTGAACCCACCTGTGCACATGTCACCCCTGTCAGGCACTTGCCCCCCATCCCGGTGCCTCTCCCTCCGCACCTATGCTGCCCTTTGTGCACAAGCCTTGGCATTGATAAACACTTGTCAGGCACTTTGTGCAACTCTGGAAACACTTGCACATGCCACCCCTAAATCCCTGGTTGTAGTGCTGCTCAAGCACCCACCAAGCACCGCACAAGTGCACACCGAGTCCTGCACAAGTGCAAGTACCGACCAAGTACTGCACAAGTATCGGACGAGTACCACACAAGTACCGGATGAGTAGTGCACAAGTGCCAAAACACTCAGTCAGTGATTGTGTCATTGCTCCACTCCACCAGATTTCAGTCTGATGCCCTGCACAAGTACCAACCGAGTGCTAAATGAGTACCACACACTGGGGTGACTCATTGGCTCAGCAACCGGTCACTGATCTGACACCCGATCATATTATTAGTAAATTCTAGACCCTTCCTGTGCCTTGCTATGCATGTGATCCTACATAATAACATATGTCACCCATTTTGCAATACCATTGGTCCCTCCCTTGGCACTTCCCGGTGCACCTACCTGTACTCGTCTTGTGACACCCTCTGCCAAACCATTATCACATGCCCCTACCCCCATATGTCATCTCCGCACCCCAAGTGCCCCCTCATACCTGTCCACTGATTGCTGATTCCCACATATATCACACTACATGCATACCTGGGGCTGAGATAACTATTGGCCATCCACACATATCATTATATTTCTGCACAGCCCATTATTTTTACACAATGTAATGTACTATCAGAGGCATCACACAACTATTCCAGCACATTGCAGCTGCTATGTTTGCGCACTGCAGCCAACTAAAAATGCTTGTGCATCACAAGCGATGTAAACACTTGGGGCGTCACATCAAACTACTTGGACACTATATCCATTTGTGCACCACATTAAAACCTTCTAAAACTATTCCTACACAAGACAACTGCATGTAAAAATGGGTACGTATACAAAAGAAAGAGCATAAACGGGCCTGCAGAAAAGACACCACTACATTGCAGAAAACAATGCCGACATATTTAGCGTGCAGGTAAACTAGTCCACTAGATCAAATAATTGAACACCCCCCTCCTTGTACTCCCTTTTATATGCATTGACTGTGTTATTCCACCCGGCCACTGCCCAATAACACTTCCCCCTGAAACCCTCCACATGTGTGCCCTGTTCATTCCATCAGAACTCCCCCTCAACTTGTGGAATTATATATACCATTCTAGATATACGCCAACCCCAGGGCCATAGATGATGATATGATACCGGTGGTTAGCCGATGGACATCCCGGGCATCACAGGTCTGAAGGGCTGGGAGGCGGTGTCTGGCTGATGTGGTACATTCTTCCCCGAAATGCTGTTCACAATGAGGGCAGGCAGCTGGGTCACGGTGGAATTCCCAATAGGCACAGAGTGTGGCTGTGCATGCTGAGCACCACTCCATACCGCTTGTGTGGCTATCTGTGGTGAGGTGTTATCGTGATCAGCCGGCCCTGTACCCAATCCTGATGCATGTGGTGGTGGTGGTGGTTGTTAAAACTGGGGAATGTCATCCAGTAATCTGGACTTCCCAAGTGGCAACTAGTACCCTGCAATGCCCAATGAACAAAAGTTGTGGTCAGTTGCAGGTCTATCCTATGTGTATAGCCTAATAAAGATTTACTGTCTCCTAAGGCTGGATGGTGTAGTTGGTTGCATCTTTGAGTGTCTACCAGGAGGTCTCTGGTTCAATTCCAGGTCTGGCCACTTTTTCCATGACAATGTTATTCCACTACCATCATTATCCTTTAACAGTGGTGTCGTTGGGCAGTAAGTCCCGGGCCTGCCCAACCCTGGCAATTCTGGTGTCCTCTCTTTCCTCTTTCCCTGTGCCTTTTCACTCGGCTCTAGAGGTGTACCGTATCACAGCGGATCACTGCACCCGGCCAGACCAGCTTGATAATGTACTGGTGTTGGCGGCAGAGAGGTGGTCTGGGGTATGAGCCTGGCCCAGGTGCAGGGGTGGTTGAGGAAATCTGCTGCTGGGGGCACTGGCTGTGCGGGTAGTTGGGGATCATTGATTTGAGGGGTGGTCCTCTAATCTGTCTGCACCCCTCTGGTATGCGCACAGGACACCATTCATTTGGGATATGCAGTCCTCCTTGCAGCTGGCCATAGTATCTAACTATCCTGATGGTAGTCATGGTAGTCACCTTGATCTCCACATATGGTGAGCCTTGGCGCCAGCCCTCTGCTGGCGAGAGTGCTGCCGCTGAATAGGCAGAGATGCACTTGTCAGGAAAGAGCCTGCCAATGCCTGCAATGGGTCTAGGTGTCTTTACTGACTCATTGGGTCAAGATCTGTGCCACCTAGACCCAAGTGTTTAGTGCTAGTGATCAGACAGTTTCAGTCATGTGGCCCGATATGGTGTTGGCCTAGGCATGAGCCTTGGCCAATTTTTTTGGCTCGTTGTCTGATGGATATCATGACGTAAGTGCAGCCCCTAGCAGGGCGGCCAGTATTGTTGGACCTGGAATGAAAGCAACAGTTGTTCTGCCACCACTAATAATATCCACACAGATGCTAGAATGCATGACCACAGAATTATGTATTCACTGACATCATAAACTATGAGGACTCGCCGCCAAGGACCACTAAGTGCCAACAAGTTGTGGGCGATGATGGCCTATCAGCATCTTATGGTAAGGGATTAAGTATCACGTGTTTACCACCACATAGCAGCTTCCTACATTCACAGTTACAAAAATACATCGTGATACTTTGCACACTTGGAAAGGCAAATCAAGGTTTTGATGTCCAGGCGACAGCCAATCACGTTTCATATGTGGCTATTTATACAAAATCATATAGTGTCAGTGTCCAATCTACCATGGAGTGGGTATTAGCTACAATGTGCGGAAGTCTGTCCACCGTACGGCCCAATTGTCCTGATTTTATGTCAGTGCGACAAACATCTTGGTCACTCACATACACCAATTTTGACAATTTAGTGAACCAATCGCCAGCGACAAACAGTTGGGTTGTGTGTGCCAATATAGCTGTAGGTGTTGGCAGCCTTTGAGCCCCGACCCGCAGAGAGATTGCTGTGGCATAGTTTCGGTTGTAGCCTTTGAGGCGGGCGAGGGAGATAAGATCAGTGTCATATTTGAGTATCCATCGTCGGTGTGTTGACAGCGTAATATGCTTGCACAGGATTTGTTATGCATATCTCTCAATTATATGTTGTTCTAAGCTTGTCGGAGTTGCACTACCCAATGCCAGTCAAGTAAACCAATATGTTCATATCACTATGATTACTGTGCGCCTCTTGGCACAAATGTTTAGTGGTGATACAAGCTGGTGCTTCACACAGTCTTTGCACGCAAACCAAAAATACATTTGTGCACATACATGCACAGTGTTCCTTCACATGTGAGAATGTGGTTCCTTGCGGACTCCCATGTTAATCTTCAATTTCAAGAACGAGTTCTGACATGTCCCTCCACACAAACGACCTTGCAAGTTCGCGGCAGTACTGTGTAGCCGTCGGCTCTCAAAGCCCTGGAGAGGTGCCCCGTACATTCTGTCAATGTTGGTGGTTGTTGCAGGACAACTGTTGGTGGTTGGACTATGGGAGGAGCACATGTGAGACATGAATATGGGTGACAACGGGCACATTAGGACCACGTGACACATGTCAATATTGGTGGGTGTTAAGCATTGAGATAACACAGAGGCATGTTTTTATTGTGCACAGGGTGGATGCTGGGGTGGGCAAGGCGGCGAGGTGAGAGGGTGAGTGTGTGAAGGCAGGTGCGTGGCGGGCAAGTGTGCATTGGACAAGTGTTCCAGGAGAACTAAAGTAGAATAAGAAGGTGGGGGGTATATGAGAACACTTCCAACCCACCCATTTGCCCATAACCTAAGCTAATCCACTCCATTGTCCATGCAGTCCATCATTTTCATTGAAAGGCGTCATTTGCAGGCACTAATTCACGGTCATCAACAGTCGCAAAGTCTGATAGCAATTGAGATAATGGAACACCTATACAAATTGTTGCCAGTTAGTGTTGTGTATGGTCACTTCAGGCTACCACCCTAAGGGGGCTCTTAAGCCCCTTGTTGGTGGTTCAATAAGGGCCTAAGAGCCCCCAATCCTGGGTTTTCCTGAGGGTGCTAATTCCATATATGGTCTCTATTCCCTGGTCCCAGGCCTGGTTCTCCAGAGTGCTATATTAGTGCCCTAGATATATATTAGCAAAAAAGTGCTGGGTAGCTGGGGGCTGGCTAGCCAGTAGGGGCAGACTGGTAGGAGCTGGGTAGTGGTAGGGCATGGGCTGACATGTGACTGAGCAATTGGCAGGGCTAGGCACCTGGCAGGGGCTGGTTGAATCCTAGGTTGAAAAAGTGCTGGGTGACTAGGGCCTGGCTGGCCAGCTGGTAGTAGGGGCAAGGCATGGCTGGAAGGAGGCTGAGGGGCTGTTCTTATTAGCTAGCAGAGGGCCAGCTGGTAGAGAGTGGGGGTGGGCTGGTAGGATTGGCTGCATCTAAGCAAAAGTCATCACATCAACATTCTGCAGGGCCCTAGGGGCCTCAGATCCTGGTCCTCCAATAGGATCCCAGGCCCTTCTATAATAGCAGCCTGTGTCACTGGATAATAGCAGCCTGGGCCCCTGTATAATAGCAGCTTGGGTCTCTGTATAATAGTGTCCTGGGACACTATCTTGGCTGGTCCTGGGAAAATACTGTCTGGTTAGTCCAGCATTCAGTAATTTGGTACTGGTTTACTAGATTAGTGGTGTGTCAGCAGTAAATTAGTATTTATGATTACATGACCTGTCAAAATTGTGTTGACAGACACTGACTTATCACTGATTCTACTGACCTAATTAGTATAATTTAGTGACCCACCGGTAAATTACTGACCCATCACTAATTTACTGACCCACCACTAAATTAGTGACCCATCACTAAATCACTGATCACCAATTTATTGACTGAGCATCAATTTATTGACCCAACACCAAATTACTGACCATCACCAGTTTACTGACCCATTATCAATTTACTGATCCATCACCAAATTACTGATCTATCACAAATTTACTGACCCATCACCAATTTACTGATCAATAATTTACTGACCAACACTAATTTACTGTTTAATAATTTACTGATCCATCCTTAAATTACTGACCAAGCACCACTTTACTGACTGCTACACCAACCAGATCAGTATTT
Source organism: Athelia psychrophila (assembly GCA_001630335.1). NCBI lineage: Eukaryota > Fungi > Basidiomycota > Agaricomycetes > Atheliales > Atheliaceae > Athelia > Athelia psychrophila. Next base: position 365,592 of record KV417505.1, on the reverse strand, counting down.
CCCCAGGGGCAGCCAAGAAAGTGTCATAGGACACTATTATACAGGGGCCAGGCTACTATTATACAGGGGCCCAGACTACTATTATACAGGGCCTAGGCTGCTATTATACAGGGGCTTAGGATCCTGCTAGAGGACCAGGATTTGAGGCCCCTAGGGCCCTACAAAAATAATAGCAGCCTAGGAAATCCCAGGATTGGGGGCTCTTAGGCCCTTTGTTAAACCTACAGTAAGTGGCCTAAGAGCTCCCTCAGGGTGGTAACCTGAAGTGCATCACCATCACTTTTGTACCACTAGCAATCATTTTAGCATAATTCCTTTGTTAGATTTCAATATGCCTAGGGACGAGTGGCCAAATCACATACTGTGCTGGGCGGAGGTTGCTAGCAGCACAATCCACATTGCTGCCTGCCTCGTCCTGCTAGTAGTGGCCTGGGTGTCTCTGAGACACTTACCCACCGCTGTTCACAAAATGCTGGGGGACAATTGGAATGCTTTTTTCCAGTGGTAGATAAAATTGGGAGGGTGGCAGCATGTAAGAGAGGGTGGGAAAATGAAGGCAGCATACAAAATTGGTGGCAAATACTCATGTTCTGGTGTCCGTGTGGAGAGTTCATCCTTTGTTACTCATGCATACAAGATTATACACACAAAGCTATTTGACAGACCTATCTGATCACAAATTTATGTGTAGTAAGAATGTTCACCTCTTAGTTGTGTGATTTTAATGCAAATTTTGTGTGAATCCCTATTTGGTGGTTATTTCAAGACTTATCTGGTTATAATACGAGGCTAAGGCGGAAAAATTGTAAAGTTGTAAAATTGGTGAGCCGATGTAATTTTAGACTTATTTGCTACTTATCCAGTCACAATCAGGAATAACGCTCAGATAAAATTGGTGCTAATCTTGTTCAAAGTTCGGTGTTAGATGTTGGCTGGTTGCACATTGTGTCAATCTTTTTTTGAATTCTGTTAAAGGAGATGACGGCAGTGGAATAGCATTGTCATGGAAAAAGTGGCCAGACCTGGAATAGAACCAGGGACCTTCTAATAGACACTCAGAGATGCAACCAACTATACCATCCGGCCTTAGGAGACAGTAAACCTCCTTTAGGCTATACACATAGTATGGACCTACAACTGACCACAACTATTGTTCATTGGGCATTGCAGGGTACTATGTTGCTACTTAGGAAGTCTAGATTACTGGATGGTATTCCCCAGTTTAACAAATTTGTCTACTGCTCATCTATCGTCTATATCTGACTCAAGCGCCGGCCCAGCCTCATGGAGCAGGTATTGGTTTAAACCTGAGTTGCCATATGTACTCCTGGTGTAGGTATTTCTAAGGTGCAAGATTGTTGATCAATGGTTGGCTGTCTAATTTGTGTATGTATGGTCGTTGGTCATGGTATAAAGGAGTCTTGTTGGTGCTACTTTTTTGTGTTTCATTCCATTGAAGGTACGACTTTGAGGTGACTCCACCGCAGCCAACCATTGTGACATTCATGGTAGCGGCGGAAAGACCGACAGATGGCACTAATCAACAGATCAACAGATAGAATTACAACAGATTAACAGATGCAAATGACATAATCAACAGAACACGCACCCCAACTTTAACCCTACTGAAGCACACACACAATTGAGGTGAATCAAATTCGAAAGATAACTGGACTCACTGGGAATTCTCCCATTCTCCCATTCTACAAGATCACTAATCCAGTCATACATGTGCGCATCTGCCATGGCTGGTCTACCAGACTAAATAGGCCCCAGTAGATGAGGAGTGAGATGATTGCTGTGCAGCAAGTTAAAATGTGAGTGACATAAGAGACCGTGTGGGTGCTTATGTGATTGGAAAAATTTCCATTTTGAACCCCCCTGTCGGGAGGAAATGCATTTGTGCAATGCATGTAATATGAATAAAGCTGGCCGCTTAAACAGTGCCATCTGTGAGGAAACATCCCTTACCAGGATGATCTGTGGTTCACCTTGCAACATCTGGCGAGCAGATACTTCAGCTCTCACCACAAGGTCGCAAAAATCTAAATGAGTTTGTAGTACCGGGTCCTGGATTGGCAACACAATTGAGGTGACAAATTGAAACAAGTCCATGCCCCAGAGGTCATCAGGAAGCAGGGAAGGTTGTGGCTGAGGTTGGAACATTGGATATCATGGTGTTTTGGGGTTAGTGCCAGTGGTCACATGACCACATTGCCTCAAAGTAGGTGTGCACTAGTACTAATTACTGAGCAAAATGCTAGTATATGGTGTATATATAGTATTGTACTGAACCCTCTTGCCGGTGAAATATGTAGCAGAATCTGTACGTTATAATGTCTGTTACATAGGGCTGAGCACATCATACAATGCTGGCCAAGGCAATCCGCGTATCATAGCAAGGTTTTCACTGCTGCTGGCAACTGTGGGTTTGAAGACATTAAGTTTTCGGCAGTCCTGGTAGAGCCTGCAGTTGATCCACTCTGTTGCTCTGTGTTTCCCCTTTCCCATCCTCCTCCATCAAATTGAAATGTCCTCTCGCTCTTGTCCATTCAGACTTGAAAGGCCCTCTACCTCGTGCTCGCTCTGATCACCACTACTGGATCACCTTCACCAAAGACAAGACTCAATTCTAAGCTGCTGTACCATTAAAACTCATGTCCGACGCTGTTGCTGCATTTAGGTGTTACAAAGAATGGGCAGAGAACCACCTCAGCATTAAACTCACTGGTTTGAGAGATGACAAGGGTGGGGAGTATATCTCCAAGGAGTTCAACACTTACTTGTTAAAGGCTATAGTAACAAGACAAGGATGTTGCAGTGACAGGACATATAGGCAGAGGCAGTGTAGACACAACTAGAAGCAAAATCAGGAAGCTAATTAATTATAAGTCAAAACATACAAACTCAGCTAGAAGCGAAATCAGGAAGCTGGTGGACTTCCTGTCGCTCCTAGGACTAAATAAATCATAGGTAACAAAGATAACAAAGTCCAGAACAATAGAATAATAGAACAATAAGATGTGAAAACAATAAGATGTAAGAGCAATAAGATGTAACTGCCAATCATGTATCTGTCAAACTCTATAATAACTGTCAATTAATGGCTAGGAAAAGCGCTGGGTCACTGATCTTCAACAGAAACCAGATGCCTGTATTCATAACGTGATGCCAGTGTGCATCACTGACAACACCCCTTGTGGTCCACCTAATACCGGAAACACCCATTGGGGCAGGTTAGTATCCAGTTGCCTTCTATAGAGGGGCAATCATTTAATCACTCCCACATGCTTTATTGAGCTGTTCATCAAGTTGCTTGACCTGGATGTCAGAACTGGACCAAAAGGCGACAGCTATGATTGCCATTCTGATTGCCCAGCTTGTTGTGTGATGCATACATTGTACAGTACATTTTACTCTTTGTTGTCACTCTCATTGTTCATCTCGTCCTCGTCATCCATCTCCGCATATGTGTTATTGTTTTATCATTTATCCTGTCATATATGTCCTTGCACACCTCTGTGCCCATCTCGTCATTTTCCTTGTCATCTTCCTGGTCATCCATCTCATCGTTTGAACGGCTCTGTACCATGCAGCTATCCTTGCCATCGGGTTTACTAATCCTAAAAATCACCTTTTCCTGGGTTCAGGAATAACACCTGTCCTACGACACACATGTGACCAATCACAGCACACATTGCAACCACACAAGCCCCTGCATCAATTTCCAGTGCGGGTATCTGTAACATGTGAGGATGACAAGTCTGCAGTTGAACATGAGGTACCAACCATTGCTTGATACATAGCTTGCAGTGTATACAAACAAGCTGCACGGATTTCCATTTCCGTCTAATTGCCTCCCCAAACACATCATTTTGGGCCAATTATTGACCTTCTTGCATTGGTGGCAAGATTGGTGCCTGGTACATGGGCCTGAAGTTGGGGGTGGTGTGTGAGCCCACCCCAGTGCATGCTGTTTCGAGACATACATAGTATTATCTGGATCATGGCCGTTGTGTCCTAAGGATGGGGCTGTCCAGTTACTTGTGGATACCCTGGTAGAGAGTGGCAGCACTTTGATGAGGCCAATAGTAAGTCTAGCAAGGTGCACAGGAACATTTTTGCCTGCCAGATCTGAAGAGCCTTTGACAGCAGTGTAGTCCTATAGGGAACACACTTCAGTTCAGCCAATAATCCCAGTAATTGGCTCTCTCCGTTTGTTGAAGGCTATAGGAAACAATGGGGGACGTGAATGTTGGAGATCAGTGACCCAGCACTTTTGCTAGTCATTGGTTGACAGTTATTATACAGTTTGACAGATACGTGATTGACAGTTACATCATATTGTTCTATTGTTCTGACTTTGTTATCTTTGTTACCTATTGTTCTTATTGTCCCTATTGTCTCAGACTTTACCTAACCTCTCAACTGTCTAATATGTAGCTGCCACCTGTCAAATGTGTCTAATATGTACAGGTGTTAAACCCTATAATAACCATCAAAACTTGGAGTAAATCTATAATAGCCGTCAGAGCGGAGTAACTCTATAATACCTGTCAAACAATGACATGTGGTGCACTTGTGAATGTGCTGGGTCAATGATCTCCAACACTGTTGAATAAATTCATGTCCATATTTAGCTAAAATGCTAAACAGTGCACACATGGTTGCATTACACTTTGAGTTCTGCCTTGTCAAATAGCCTCTCATGTATGAATTCCGGCTATACTATGTGACATAGTATGGACCTACAACTGACCACAACTTTTATTCATTGGGCATTGTAGGGTACTATGTTGCCACTGAGGAAGCCCAGATTACTGGATAACATTCCCAGTTTAACATGATTGTCTGGCTTAATACAACACTTGTTGAATTGCACTTTGTGACATGTTTCACAAGTTCTATTCCTCGTTATGTATCATATCACAGGTGTTATATAAAATAGCAATCGACCATTATGTATTATGACATTTCCGCACCATAAATTCCCCGCACTATTTTGCTCACACTGTTAAAGGCTATAGGAACAGAACGACGGCATTGCAGTGACGTGACATATAGGCAGAGGCAGTGTAGACACAACTAGAAGCAAAATCAGAAAGCTAATCAATTGAGAGTAAACAAACAAACATACCTAGAAGCAAAATCAGGAAGCTGGTAAACTTTATGTTGCTCCTAGGACTATATACTAAGTGTAGACAATAGGTAAGGTCTGAGACAATAAGGACAATAAGAACAATAGGTAACAAAGATAACAAAGTCAGAACAATAGAACAATAAAACAATAAGATGTGAGAACAATAAGATGTAACTGTCAATCATGTAACTGTCAAACTCTATAATAACTGTCAATCAATAACTAGGAAAAGCGCTGGGTCACTGATCTCCAACACACATGCTGCACAATTGCACAGGCTGCTACACCTGGGACACTTGGATATGGTGTTATTCTTATCAAAGTTCCAGTGTTTATATCTATAGAACATATGAGTCTGTAGTCCTGTGTCATTCACACTGAAGAACATACTGGTGTTAGAAACACTGTATACCAGCTTGCAAGGCACATTTCCATTGCCAATTTGCTTACCTGCACACTTCATCTTGGGGTGGTCATTGCAGTGTTTTTACACTGATGCTATGCCGGCCCCAACACCAAGCCAATAGTTGCTTGGTAGTTGCCGATCATTGGTGCTGAGTTCCAGGGAGTGCAGGGACAGTAATGTGGGAAATGATGCACCTCTTCTCATGTTTGAAGTATCTAGGCCGATATTTCTTGTGAGGTAGCTGGCACCAGTGAGTGCAATGTACCACTGTCCTCCTACATAGGAGGTCAGTCTGTGGAAATGCAACCACACACCACTGGATGGCCACCTCGACTCTTCCGCTGTTTGAGAATTGCACTACCCACCCATCCACAAGCACCCAGCATCTTGTCTACCCTTGTGTCCATCTGTAACATCTGCGCATCCTTCACCTTGTCATTTCCTTCTATCACCAACATTGACTCAACCTCCCTCTCCTCGCCACTCGTTGAAGCAGTATCATCCTGTCCGTGCATGTCAGTACTTGTGCCTTCAAGAGAACCACTGATAACCTTAACCTCATTTCCGGGTGGACTATGAACCATCTTCTTGCAAGTAACAATTCAGAATAGTAGATAGATAGCAAGTAAACATGTGAGGCTATGAGAGTTGAGATGAAGGTTTAAACCAGCACACAACTAACCCGTGAGCTAATTAGCAGCACGTGCATACAGGGGTAAGGCTCAATTTGGGCAGATATCTGTGCAGCATTCAGTGATAAGGGTGCAGTTAACCAAACCAAGTGTTCATGATTAGAAGTGTTGCCATTGTGGTCGCTATGGATATGGTCGTCGTACGGGCCATGGGCCAAACCAAGCAGATGTGTGACATCATGTGAAAATGCTTCATTGTGTTGAGACAGTCATGGCCATTCGGGGATCTTCCAAGGTAGATCTTGTTTGGACCTTCCTGTTTCGTCAAAATCATTGAGTTCAAATTTGTACTACCCGAGAATAATGACAGCAAAACCCATAGGATACAGGCTTGCACACTCACTGTGGAATCGGTATCTCCAGCTACACTCCTATTGCAGGTGAAGCTCTCTAAGGCAACAGCAGACATCTCCAAATGTGTTAAGGATGGTGGTAGGAACTAATTCCTGGAAGCAAGATACGCCAGTACATGTTGGTTTGTTCGGTAAAGCAAGCGGAAAGTCAGGATCTCCATGTGGATGAACTTGGGCAGCACCAATTCAAAGCTGTGCCTGGTGGATACAATCAAGGGCAGCATAGGTTTTTGCAGTTCTATGGTACAATGGGCCTGGAAATGAGACTGAGCTTGTGTGTGTCTTTGCTTTTGCACCAAAAGCCATATGGTACACAACCTCCTGCTGCTGTATTTCAGGTATAAGGGCTGTGACACATTCAGCTGTAACAGTAAGCGAGCACCTGACCTGCAAGAAACAGCCAACAAGAATATTTACTATGTAACAATGTCTCACATGTCTATGTCAGGAAATTTTGCAAGTCAAGCTCACACACTAGCTCAATGTGTGTTGCGCTCCGCAACCACCGCAATCACTGGTTAGTTTACATCCCATCTACCTGTTGAAGGTGATAGGACCAGAACGGCGACAAGATGTAAGAACAAAATGATATAACTGTCAATCATGTATCTGTCAAACTCTATAATAACTGTCAACCAATGACTAGGAAAAGTGCTGGGTCACTGATCTCCAACACTACCACCATACCACTTCAGGCTACCACTCTGAAGGAGCTCTTAGGCCACTTACTGTAGGTTTAACAAGGGGTCTAAGAGCCCCCAATCCTGGGATTTCCTAGGCTGCTATTATTTTTGTAGGGCCCCTAGGGGCCTCAAATCCTGGTCCTCTAGCAGGAGCCCCAGGCTCCTGTATAACAGCAGCCTGGGCCCTGTATAATAGCAGCATGAGTCCCTGTATAATAGCAGCCTAGGCCCTGTATAATATGCTGGATGTGCCAACTCTTGGAGGAATTTGGCTACTCATTCAAGTCCCCATCAACTCTGCTAATCAACAATTAGTCGGCCATCAATGTAGCCAAAGACCCGCAGCACCATGGTCGCATGAAGCACTTGGATCGCAAATGGTACTGGCTTAGGCGCGAGATTGAATTCGGAACATTAACACCAAAGCATATCCCTGGTGTTGACAATATTGCCGACATCATGACCAAAGAGTTACCTCGTGTTAAGATTGTCACGTTCAGACAAGGGATTGTTAAAGGCTATAGGAACAGAGCAACAATGTTGCAGTGATGTGACATATAGGCAGAGGCAGTGTAGACACAACTAGAAGCGAAATCTGGAAGCTAGTCAATTGAGAGTAAACAAACCAACATACCTAGAAGCGAAATCAGGAAGCTGGTGAACTTCCTGTTGCTCCTAGGACTATATACTAAGTGTAGACAATAGGTAAGGTCTGAGACAATAAGGACAATAAGAACAATAGGTAACAAAGATAACAAAGTTAGAACAATAGAACAATAAAACAATAAGATGTAACTGTCAATCATGTATCTGTCAAACTCTATAATAACTGACAATCAATGACTAGGAAAAGTGCTGGGTCACTGATCTCCAACAGGGATGGCCCTTGTCCAGCGACTCACTATATCTTAAAGGATTTGCATCCTTGTGACGCACTGGGCATCAGCACATGTCTCGGACTATTGTTTATCTATCTCATTGTTTGTATATATGTCACTTATTGTCTGCATATGTGGCACCTGTAAATTGGATTTAGGGTCCCACAATTACATCCTGTACTTTAGCATAATTTAATAGCATCAGGGGGGGCCGTGGTACCCCATCTGGTTATACCTCACCGGAAGTGGAATTTTGAGGAGAGTCGGAATCTGAGACCCATTCATTGATTGAACCAGTGGGTCAGCAGATATGGGCTCCCTGGTGGTGCCACCATATGCCCAATTTTGAAATGGGTGATATTGGTGCATATCATACCTCACTGGAACCAGAATTTTGAGGAGAGTCTGAAATCTGGCACTTATTTGTTGGTGGACAACCCAGCGAGCAGATATGGCCATTCCAGTGGTCCCACACCAGATATGAAATTTGAAATGTGATGCTACAAGTACTATCATCGGGTCATCTGGGAGCATTTATCAAGACGAGGATGCTATTTAAATTGCACTAGAGCTAACACCACACACTCGTGCCAGCTAAAACCACACACTCATGCCAGCTACAACAACACAATCATACCAGCTACAATGGTGCACTCATGCCAGCTGCAATGATGCACTTGTGTCAGTATCTTATGCAAGCTGCCATGCTGAGTGTGCCACAACCCACTTAAGATTCTTGTATCAGACACAGTGATAGATGCATGGCAGCTCACCTGCTCATATATCTTGGTCTCTTTTGTATTTTAATAGTTACTATGTTCTGGCTGTCATTCCTGTACGGTGGTCACAAATCCTAAAGATATTTAAGCCAAGTAGCTATGCAGCAAATTCAACAATAGCTTGTACAAGGGTTTGTGACCATAGCTACATGATACATCTGAAGCTAGCTATTACTAGGTGGTTGTACAGGCTAATAAATATTTCTAGTAGCTACATGATGAAATTGCTGATAGCTCAAACCATGGTCTTGTATCTGGAGCTATGTCATATTTTCAATGGTAGCTAATACCAGGCGGCTACATATCCTAAAAGAAATTCTACACAGTAGTCGCACTACACCTTCGGTGATAGCTCATACAATGGGCTTGTATCTGTAGCTATGTCATAAACACAATGATAGCTATTACCAGGTGGTCACATATCCTATTTTGGTATCTCTCTATCTCTGATTTTCATACATTTTCAGCAAACATCCAGGGTATGCTTCTGAAAAGTCTTTTTTCTATACAAATCCTTGAGGTTGTTGTGCATAATCTGGGTGTATCCTTGAGTTTCTATATAGAACAGTGACAAAGTGGTTACAATAAACTAAAGCAGGTCCCAGCTAGGTATGCCAAAGAAGAGAACATTGGAAAGGCAATACTTAGAGTTATACTCTAAGTAATGTGGAATGTATAAATGAAGTGTAGATAGTGTAGATGGAGCAAACATAGAGAAAGTGGACATACTAGAAGCAAAATTAGGAACCTTTTAAATTATAAGGCAAGATCAGGAAGCTGATGAACTTCCTGTCGCTCCTAGGACTAGATATTGTTCATATCCTATCTACTCGGAGTATTGGTGGTTGAATGGAAGTCTCAGAAGATTGTTTGACCTCAGATCCAGACCACCCTCAACCCCTGACCCCAGAACTCTACCAACAACAAGATGGTTGGCAACACAATCTACCATTGGAGCCAGCAGGACATCCCATTGTGGTTAGATGTAATAAAGGATGATCCAGTTGATCACAACTCTGGTGTGTGTCAGTGTCATGCACAGTGTATTCCTTTCCTCATTCCTGTTGGAGATTATTGATCCAGAGTGCGCCACATGTCATTGATTGACAAATATTATGGAGTTACTCCGAGTTTTGACACTTATTATAGGGTTTAACACCTGTGCATATTAGACAGTTGACAGATGACAGTTCCAGTGAACCTAGTCCCTTTAATAAATAAACTACAGCTACAGCTGTAAAGCTAAACGGATAAATCACAGCTGTAGCAACCTTGTGAAGGATAGCCAGTCATTGCAAATTTGGGCAAAATAAGAATTTGTTCCCTAGTTATCATCATTGTATCATAATTAGGTAATGAACATAGTGTTTGTTTTGAATCTCTAGTTAAGGGAACAACATTTTCCGGAAGTCCTTCAAATTAAACTATTTTTGGTGGATTTATAAGTTTTACAAATAATATGTCTAGTACAGGTTTTCCTCCAGGACCTTGTGAGGATTGCTATCTAGAAACTGTACCCTCAGCACCCTTTGTTATGCAACACTCAGTAGCATAATTGTGTCTAAGCATTACAGGCAATTCTATACCCAAATCTAATCTAGCAGGTATATGTAGATTTAAAGTGGAGTGAGGTTCTTTCCATAGTAATTCTTGTAAGTTCAAAGGTATATTATTATTATTTCTTGTGGGATTTTACAATTGGTGTGAGCCTGTGTGTCCAGATTGTCCAGATTTACCCTTTGTGGTATGAAATTTATCAATAGAATAAAATGAGAACAATAGTTGTTTATTTTCAAGTGCAAATATTTTACATCCTAATTAATTAATTCTATCCCTCTGAGAATTTGTAGCTGTAATAATAATAGACACATTTCTAAATTTTGCTTGTGCAAGTTTGGGATCATTTGGACCTTTACCAGCTTTGAGAGTTCTTATAAAATTTATATCTTCAGTTGTACAAGCTGCATATTTTATATTTTCTAGTGCAGTTCTTAAAGCAGAGTCTTCTGGAGATATTGTATCTTGACACATATTCTTTCTTAGAATAACAACTGTGGTTATTTGATGCTGTAGTGCTTTCCCCATGGCTATTTCTTGTGTGTAAAGACTACTACTTATGTTAGTTGGTATGCTTATATCTGCATATAGAAGAATGGAGCACTTCTGGCAGGAGGTAATTGAGCAAAATTTCCAGCAAATATAAAATTAATAACACCAAAGGTTCACTGACATTTTGAAGATATATGAGTTTGTTCATTCCACAAGCTTTAGCTTTTGCACATCTGGCACATATTTTATATACAGTCAAACCCGTGACAACCCATACCTACCATACCCCATAACCCATGATACCCCATAGCATTTGGCCATTTCCTAGTCGGTATGGGGGGAATTTGGGGGGTTTAATCCATAACCCGTCATAGACCATAAGCCATACCTATTTAGTCCAAATTTTGATTTTTTTTTTTTTGACCATCATAAGCCATGATTCCGGCTTTGGTCCAGATGTGATATCATTTTTTCTACCGAGAAAGAGCTCGTTTTAGGAAAGAGTAATGCATCTGTACATAAACATACCCTAATTAGTGATGTCTTCACACAAAATTTTGACAGAAACAGTAGATTTAGCAAATTTACAATGATTTTTTTTTTGGGCACCTATCATAGGACCTGACCTGCGGTAACCCATACCCCGCCATAACCCATACCCCGGCGGATGTCCCAAGGGGTATGGGTTATCATGGGTTTGACTGTAGATCACAACAAGGAACCATAGAAATTCAAGAAAAATGTATTTCACTCCAATCAATTTTGTAGCAACTTGTTGAATTGAGTTACTAGATGCATAATTACCATCATTTATTCCTAATACAGAATGGTATGTTGTAACACTTATCAGAGCAGCAGCTGATCCTGTAGGTACAACTACAATAAATCAATGATTCTCATGTCTTGCATCAAAGAATGCAACCACTGCTTCAATGACTTGTGATATTCCAGTGCCACCCATACATCCTAAATACATATGCAATTTTTCATCACCAGATGTAGTTGCATGATTAGCAATAACACAAAATCCTTTTTCTTGTTCCTTACATACAGGGGCAAACCGGGAAGTCGGACTGCCCTAGAAGTCGGACCGCCACCAAAACTGGCCATAATACAACATTTTTGCCGCCATGCTTGCTTGTAGGTATAGTATATAAATGAATGCTACTCTATGTATAATTAGAGCACAGCACAGCAAGCAAAAAGAGGTGGATATGGCTGCCAATGGATGGGGAGCATCTGTAAGTGACTTTATGTGGCTGCATTGCAATATTGTGCGAGTTTGTGTTAAGAAAGTTATATATTATCTACAAGCGAGTACTTATGAGGGATATATGAGCTTATACCATGAAATAAAGCTGTCATAAATGGTGCACACATTTGCTGCGCCTCCTCCCAGCACTTGAAACTGGGCTTGTCCGACTTCCCCGTTTTGGCCACTTTTCCCACGTCTGCTAATGATGCACCGGAAACTCATCCGTTTATGCAGCAAATGGCTACAACTTTTTGTGATTTCAATGTGTACACAGATGCTTATAATATGGTGAAAAAAGTTTGCAGCAATAGCTACCATAGCAATGATGAACTGGCGGCCCGCGTAGAGTGTCCGACTTCCCAGTTTGCCCCTGTATTTAGTTTTGTATCTGTAATAATTCTGTTAATGTAATTACAGGCGCGCAGCTCGTCCGTTTTGGGAAGGGCAACCGTTTTGAGCAGAAAGTCTCATTTATGGAAATTCCGCCCCACCACCCATTCCGCCCCGATTTGGCCGCTGCTACAGAGGCCGACCAGTGTGGCGGCTGTTTAAATGCTGCTCGCATCCAGTCCTTCGGCATACTGGAGGGCTAATAATCATATATTGGGTGTTAGAACAAGATATTTCACAAAATAAAATGTACTAGGGGTCATACAGACACGGATGAGCCTGCACCAGCCAGCTTAGGGGCGAACAGTCCCTGTCATGCTCTTGTGGCTTGTAGCAGCCATCGGGCCGGCCTTTTAATGCCAGGACATGCAATAGGAGGACTTATGGCATATATTTACTCAAATGTGTGCCACAAAATGTTTCTCTGAGCTCAATGGACGTCTGATGAACCGCTGTAAGTAGTCCGAAGGGCCGGCGGCTGTGTCCAAGGGGGGGACTGGCTCGTGCGCTTCAGGGGGGTAGGTCGTGTGGGTAGAGTGTGCTCCAACCAACAGTTCCTGTGTTCGGGTGAGGGGTGATGCTTGAGAGGGATGGGATGGATGGGATCGGTAAGGAATGGGGTGCGGAAGGAATGCGAAGGGATGCGGTAGGGATGCGAAGGAATGCGATAGGAAACCGGTAAAATATGGTACGGGTCCGAAATGATTAGGTAGGGAAAGCGGTAGGTAAGCGAATGTATGCGGAAGGGGTCCGGTGGGGTCCGGTACGGGTCCGGTAGGGGCTCGGTAAGATACGGTACGGAAATCGAAGTGCGACGGATAGGAATGGGATGAGGATCGAAGCGATATGAAGTGAAACACGACACACACAAAGCGATAGGGATAGAGCCGGAAACCCGGAGACTTAAATATGAAGTGCACACACACAGAGGGGAAGGTAAGTTGTATTGTGGGTGCAACATAAGGTTGCTTAAGTATTGTAAATGAATGGGAAGTACAGTGGCTCAAAGTACTGTCCACATGTTTCGCACTTTTGCAAAGATGACACAATATCACTGCAATAATTCTGTTTTAGCACAAACCTTTGGTGCACCATTTAAAGTATATCCTCAGGGCTACATAATGCACACTGGCTCGTGGGAATTGGTGAAGAAATGACATAGATATGATCTGATCAATGTGGCAAATCATTTGGACAGTACTTTGAGCAGCACTCAGAATGAGCTAATGTACTAGTTCTTAGCCGGTGCTGCTGTTTGAGATATCTGTGGCTTTTGTTAACCAATTTTATAGGTCTTCTAAAGACCTCTGGCAATTTTCACCCATGATTTATCCTTGTAAATACACTTGTAATCTTACATAGATCTTACCACCCATACCGGTCCTTCTGAAGATTGTGCATCACTTTTAAAGAAATTTCAGCAGTTCAAATTATGCACAAATCATTGATACTGACTATATCACTATGTATGAACAATGCTGTAGCTTTAGAGCCACCCTTTAGCATGCCTTAACTGGGATTTATAGTTGCCATCCTATGAATATGGAGAATATTTATAAAGAAATCCATAATTCTGATTATTTTCTACAACTGAGCCATCTCAAAATTCTGCATAGAGGACACCACATCTACTCCCCTTGGTCTCCACCAAAATACCTTTCTATTTTAGCCAAATTAGGCTATATGTCATCATTTTTTTTCTGCTAAACTTAGCTACAGAATGTGTCTTCAACTTTAATCACAGTTTGTTCCTCTCAGCACATATGGTTTACTGTTCATATGACCCACATGCTTAGATCTAGGTAATATCTGTGTTGTCAGCCAATTTCTAACCTTGCATAGCTCATTTTGGGTCATACTCAGTGCAGATTGTATATATAGTCCTATTTACAGGAAATAAATTTTATTATTTTTGCATAACAGCAACATTGAAATCATTGTCCTATGGCCAATTTTTGTGTAATAGAAGGGCACTATATAGACATTCTACTTTTCAAACTTTAAAAGGCCTTGATTGCATCCACCACTCTGTTGCAGTAAATACATACCCTAAAACCTGTCATGTGAGATATGGCAGGTCTAAAAGTGTGCTTCTCTCTGGGTTTCACCTATCAGGCTAGACTTTTTTGATATGGAAGATGATCTTCACTCCATTCCCTTTATATACATAGCAAAAAATACATATTTGCATAACCAGAAAGCCAAGCACCAGAGAGATTCCTTGGCCAAGTAAATATGATCAACTTGTACTCAATTATGTTGTAAAAATGGCAAAAACAGATATTTTTATTCTATTCTAAGACATGCATAGCATTGGTGTAACCCTTATATAGCATCACCAAACAGCTCCAATTATGGTAGCTTGACATTAGGCCGTATTTCAGCAAAAACATTTTCCAAAAACCACTGCTCAAAGTACTGTCCAAATGATTTGCCACATTGATCAGATCATATCTACGTCATTTCTTCACCAATTCCCACGAGCCAGGGTGCATTATGTAGCCCTGAGGATATACTTTAAATGGTGCACCAAAGGTTTGTGCTAAAACAGAATTATTGCAGTGATATTGTGTCATCTTTGCAAAAGTGCGAAACATGTGGACAGTACTTTGAGCCACTGTATCTAACATGTGTTCGCCATGAGTCCTGACTGATCCGGAGCTCTCGCCATGCTGTCCGCCATGCTGCACAAATACTACGTAATCTAATCAAGCCTGTATGCAATATGTAAGTGGTCCGGAACGTCTCCGACATGTGCCGCAGTCCCTGCGGACCCATGATCAAAATACCCGAAGCATGAGGCGACTAGCCTGCGGAAATCCGGACTGTTGTACTGGAAACGTCGGCGGCATCGGCAGTCCGGCGGGAGCGGCGGAGGCTTCGGCAGTCCGGGAAAGGCTTCGGAGGTGTGGGAACGCTTTCGGAGGTGCGGGGACGACGGCGGAAATATGGGAACAGCATCGAGAGTGAGGGAGACATAGCTGCGAAACCGAGATGGACCGAAACACGCGATGCGGCACCTAGAACATCCCCACACTCTACACCGCCCGCAATGAATATACATGCTATTTATTACTATTTGTATTGTGGCGCAGACAATAATATTATTTACAATGCCGCTACAATGACTTTGGAGCTTAGGTATTAGAGCAGTGTATAGTAGATGTAATATTTAACTGTATACAAGCAGAAGAATTTCAAAACTTGGTATACAGCATGGGGCGGAGGGGCGGAGAGGCGGAGGGGCGGAATTTCCATAAAACAGATGTCCTCGTTTTGAGAGGCAACTGTTTTGGGATAGATGGCGCTAAACATTGTTTCACATCTACTGCTTCATTCTATTGTCGTTCCTGCTACTTTCTCCATCAATGTCAAAAGATTGTGGGTGTGATCAGCGTTGAGAATTTAGGGTCGCCCTTGGATCAGCTGCTGAGGTGGGATGGCAGAACCATGAGCTTCCAAATTGGCCCACCAATGACGCAAACTGCGCTCAGAGACATCAAATATGTCACAAACATCTTCAGTAATATAGCCCTCAAGTGGTAGATAGTGAGCACGGTCTTTTATGTCTTTGCTGATGTTTCGAAACACCCATATGGTAGTGGCGGAAATGAGTTTGAATCAGCGGAAACCACAATCTACAGCTGATCTGCAATGATAATCAAAATAGGCGCCCATTGTTCCCAATGGTCGTGCTTCCAAAAACGGTCGCCCTTCCCAAAACGGATGAGCCGCGCGTGCGTGGCCAAGGTTTTCCGAAAACACTGTAATGTCCTCTTTATTTGAGGGTAAAACATTTTATCAATATAAGTTTTATCAGTTACTTTTACCATGTATGTATGTATGTATCCCATAACTAATATTGTACTTGCTTCTTCCAATGTCATAAACGGGCGCCCATAATGAGGCACCATGAGTAGCTTTTTCTGTTCTACTGATATCACTGTCCAACATATTAGAATTTTTATCACATTAAATATAGTATAAGTGTTTAAAGATTGTTTAGTTATATAATCTGTGATATATGCTACAACTGCTTTAATTCTACAACTGCTTTAATTGCTGTACCAGACATCAGACTAGTAGTGATGGGAAGAGGGCATTGAGAAGGCAAAGGAGATTTGGAGAACTCATGAGTGTTGGGGTAAGGAGGTGTGACGACTGCACTGGGGTGACTCTGAGTGAGCGAGTGTCATGGTGGCAACCGTCTTTCTCTCCGGCTCGGGCTTGTATCCAGAAGGCACATCGGACAAGGTGAGCTCGCAATACCCAACTCCCGAGTGAAAGTCGTTGGGGCAGTCCCTTGACTGATGCTTCTGGTCCAGGCGTAGGCACTTGAAACAACCGTGGTACTTTATCAGGAGGACATTTTCCTTGGCGGTAAGCAACGGCGGCTTTGTCCTGCCGTTGGTGTTGGTCGACTTTGAGGATGAGGTGTTAGACATGTTGTTCTTGCGTGCAAGTTCTGCAGCGGGAGTGGTGGCCCTGTTTGCATTGCAGGACCTTGTGTACATCTGGATGAGGAGATCGTCAATGCAGTGGACTTGCTCCTTCCAGAGCTTGTAGTCTGTCTGGGTTTTCTTTGGAGTTGCTGATGTGCATGCACAGAGCCTGTGTCATGCCGACAGTGAGCTGCTGCCTCAGACATGCCTTGGAGAGATGGGCAGTTGTACCAATGAGGCAGGTGTTGGCAGCTCCAAGGTGGCACATGAACTTCTTAAAAGTCCTGTCACCTTGTGTCATGGCAAGCAGACCCTGCTTGGCTTCTTGCTCCCAACCGGACTCCAGGAACTCTATGCACAGTTAGTGCATAAATTCCATAAAGCTGAGTGACTGAATGCGGGTGTGGTCGGCGTTAAACCATTCACGCACCAAGGGGCTTTGGAGACTGCTGAGGATCTTGTGTACTTGATCGGCTGGGGTTACTGCTTTTCTTCTAAATGATCTTGAATGGTGTTTTTGTAGACAACTAGGACATCAAGGTCCAGCTCGCCATCAGTGAGAACCGGCACATGTTTTGTGCCGCGGTTCTCGACAGTAGCTTTGGACAAGGTGGTGTAAGTGCCTGTAAGGGGCAGCAGATGTCCAATGATGGAAACAGGCTATACCTCTCGCTGTTGCGATTGTGTTCAATCTGAGGGGTTGTACTTGAGACCTGTGGTGAGGGGAGTTGGAGGTGGAAGGGAGAGTATGCGGTAGGTTCAGTAGGGGATAGGAAATGAAAGGAATGTGATATAAATGAATGTGACAGGGTCGGAGGGAGTACAAAGTGAAATAATGTGAACTGAACCAAACTGAAGTGTAGCAATCCAAGGTGATCTGCAGGCTACACACCTGTTCCAGGTTTGCTATGTAATTAACATTAAAAGTTTATCATCTGCTAGCAAGCAAGAATCATGTACATTTGGCCAGCTATCAGAGGTTTTGTCAATAAAATCAAGCCGGCCTCAGAAATTAGCCCTAGCCAGCTTCAATTCATCCCCGTCCCCGGGTCTCACATCAAGCAAAATTTCTGCCATAACGGAGCTAAAATTGATGTTCTTATTATGTTTCTGTGCTAATGTCCCGTTGACGGCAGTTTCGACGTTAAACAGACATTCAAATCCTACTTAGCGAAATTTTCTTGACAAGTCTGTAGGGTGGTGGTACACATTGACAGCACTTTGCTCCTTGACAACAACCCCTCCACCTTCTTCACACACTTCCCTTCCTCCCTCCCCTAGGCTTGCCCTCTCTTGGACTCTTTACACAATGCCTTCTTCGCCCAATAGGATCAAAAGTAAGCCAAAATCTCATTAATTTTGTTCAAGTCTAATTCCGTGACTTGTAGGCTCTACCCCCTTGCTGGCCCAGAGCACCTCTTTGTTGCACATCCATTTTCTATGCTCCCTTCCCACCCTCCACTTTTGCCTTCCATGATATATTCCTCCTGCCTCCCTTCACTGCTACTCCAGATCTGTTCCTTCTCTCTTGTCCTGCTTGTATCACACCCCTCCCGTAGAGGATAATAATAGCTTTAATTTGAGCCTTGGGACACCCTGATCCATGAAGAACTGACTGATATCCAGCTTTATCAGTGTTTTATCTGTATTTTTATCAATTGCTGATATCTTTTGATCCAACTGCTCAAATTATGATTGGGTGCCAGATCTGAACTCGCCTTGAAAAATGCTCCCAGATGACCCCCGGATAGTACCTGTAGCACCCCATTTCAAATTTGACATCTGGTGGCACCATCGGGAAGCCCATATCTGCTCATCTGCATGTCCAATCAAGAAATGGGTTTCAGATTTGGACTCTCCTCAAAATTCCGCTTCCGATGAGGTATAACATGATGAGGGTACATGCATATTTATTTTCTATCAGCCCCCGGAATTGCCCGTACTGGTTGCTATGGACACCCAATCCCAAAATGGATTCCAGATTCAGATTCTACGGAAAATTCCGCTTCTGGTGAGGTAGCATACATCATGTTCTGAGCAAATTAATATTTTTATACAACCCGTGAACGGACCAATCAGGCGATAGCGTGGGAATCAAGGCACCGTCAGGGGTGAGGGTGCCAAATAACAATGTTTTTAGGGTAGGGCTACTGACCTATTATATCATCTGGCCAGCCAGTATGGTTCTAAATTGCTTCCTCAGGTACAGCCTGGCCAGCCTGCACTGTGCTGACCCTGTTTTGGAATCTTACTCTGGCCAGCCAGAGCCACACTGACCCTGTATTGTATTCTACCCTTTGGCCAGCCCATGCTGTGCTGAACCCTTTTCAGTTGCTGCCCTCTGGCCAGCCCGTGCCACACTGAGCCTGTTTCCCCAGCTACCTCCTGGCCAGCCATTGCCACACTGAACCTGTTTGGATACTTCCCCCTGGCCAGCCAGAACCACACTGACCCTGTATAGTATTCTACTCTTTGGCCAGCCCACACTGTGCTGGACCTGTTTCTCCATCTACTTTTTGGCCAGCGAGTACTGTGCTGTGCCTGTTTCCACCCAGCCAGTTAGTACCATGCTGGATGTGTTCTCAAATATCCTCGATGGCTAGCCCATACCACACTGAACCTAGTTCAATTCAAATGTATGGCCAGTCTGTACCATACTCCATGTATAACATACAAAGCAAAGGCTAAATTATGTCTGGCCAGGTAGCACTGTTCTCACCCCTTTTTGACCTGCTGGCCTGTACTGCTCAGCAGAATTTCAGTCCGGCTGTCGATAACAGCTCTCAAAACCCCACTGATAGCACTGGCAAAGCGATATATGACAAGATAAGTAAGTAAACAATGAAATTTCTGAATTAGGCGGTAAGTGGCACGTTGCAAGTGCATGTGGATCAATCCCTGAACAATAAGTAATCATAATAGCGGATCCACAAGGCGCTACAGGCCGACTAAGTGTTCCACATGTGAAAACATCAGTAAGTCTGTAATACCCAGGTATGTTGTACATGTCTAGAAAGGGTTGGTATGGATCTGGACGTGTTGGCGGTGTAGCGGCGGACTTGGAGGTGTCTCTGGTACATATGACATGTGTTGGATATGTGGTACAAGTCTCAGTCAGGTACAGATAGCCTCAGATGGTGTGGATGTGCCTCAGATGTGTTGCGGAAGGAAGAGGAATATGATATGAAGGTAGAGCAAGTCAGGGAGTCAGATGGAGCCTGTAATGCATGGTGATGTGTCCTGTGATACCCAGAGCATGTCCATGCTCTACAGCGGAAAGGGAACAGGTACAGGCAGTCGTCTGAGGAGAAAGAGTTGTTATCATTGGTCAGAAGAGCCGGGATGGACTTGGATGACAAGTTCGGATTTGGGGGGGCGGCGGTCGGACTGGTGTGGATCACGGTAACTGCCATGTTCTCGGGTGCCACCACCGGAATGCCTGCATCTGCTCACCCACCGGTCCAATCAAGAAATAGGTTTCAGATTCAGACTCTCCTCAAAATTCCGCTTCCGGTGAGGTACAACATGGTGAGTATGTGCACATTTATTCTTCATCAGCCACCGGAATTGCCTGCACCGGTTGCTATAGGCACCCAATTCAAAAACGGATTCCAGATTCAGATTCTACGGAAAATTCCGCTCCTGGTGATATGAGATACACCCCATTTGGAGCCAACAAATATCTGTGTGAAAGCCTGTGAACGGACTAATTAGGCTGTACTGTGTGAGCCAGGCCACCCCCAGGCACAGCAATACCAGATAAGGACACCCATAGCTAGGGGCTATCCATATGAGTCACCAGCCCAGCCGCATATTTTCAGCCTGGTGGCAATCCACTTTGGTGGCCACCCGAATCTATTTTCAGCTACCAACCTGGACCTTTTACTGAGCCAGGCCACCTGCCAACCCAACCAGCCCGTGTCCAGCCACCCTGAATTGTGGCATGCAGCTACAGGCCTGCTTAATTGATTATTTCCTACAGCAGTAGCTAGACTAGCTAGACAGTAATTGATATGCACTACAGCAAACAAGTGTGAAATAATTGATATTTGTCCTCAGCTACAGGGGGGGTTATTCCATATAGTATAAGCAGCAATTTCTGTGATTATAATGATTAAGGAGGCCAGGTCCACTGCTGAAGAAGTGGTGGTCTGATCTGCTCGGTTCTCACCTTTTGTATACACCAACCATTGCACACTGGAAACTTTTGATAGCCAGAGGGACCTGTCTCGGAGGCAACTCCGGTGGCAGGAATTGATGTTACAATTTGATATGTCAACCACTTACATCAAGGGTGAGGACAGCACGGCAGCTGATGTGTTGTCAAGGGTCCCTTTGAACAGTTTCCCTACTGAGCAATCGGCTCCCTTGCTCACTAAAGCCAATGTGTGGGGATGTGATAACATTGTTGGTGCTGTGCTTGAGATCACCACAGATAAATCTGTTTTGGACGCTATCTGGGGTGCCTATAAAGATGACAATTTTGTGCAGAAGCTTTTGAAATCAGCGGTCCAGGGTGCTTTGGTCATTAACGGCCTGATTACATGGGTTAGAGATTAGTGATCCATAAGGTCGCCAATGTGCGCGAGAATCTATTCCAGCTCATGCATGACTGTCTAGGCCATTTTGGGTCTGATAAATCATATTTGGCGCTGAGGGGCTGTTACTACTGGCCAGGGATGAGGAAGGATCTCGAACAGGGCTACATACCCTCGTGTTATTGAGTGCCAACATAATAAATCTCAAACCTCTAAACCTGCTGGGCCCCTTCACCCTCCGCCAATTCCTGAGCAGCGTGGGGACAGTGTCGTGATTGATTTCATGGGCCCGCTGCTTATGGAAGAAGCTTTCAACATGATTGTCAGTATGACATGTTGATTGAACTCAGAGATTTTCATTGTGCCTGGAAAGAAACACATTGATGCCAAAGAATTCACGGTCATATTTTTTTAATAGTTAGTATTGCGAGCACGGTTTGCCGCTCGAGATAGTCTGTGATCACGACAAAGATGTGGCAATCATTGCTCAAGCTGATGGGTGTGAAGTTGAAGATGTCGTCTTTGTATCATCCTGAGTTGGATGGCGCTAGTGAGGGCTCTGGCAGGGCTATCAATCAATCAGTGAGGTACCACATCAGACACAACCAGAAGGGCTGGGTGTGTGCCCTACCTTGCATAAGGTTTATGAATACAGTTAATGCATCCACAGGTTTCTCTGGGTTTCAACTCAAACTTGGGCGCTCGCCATGCGTAATTCCGCCTTTGGTGCCCTCTGATCTCCCTGATGAATTGAGAAATACACCTGAGGCAGCTGTGGAATTGGCCGTGGCCGACAGGGTGAATACAGATGTTACCAAGGCCGGGGATAACCTACTTGCTGCAAAGGTTGCTCAGGCACACAGCACAAACTCTTCCTGCGGGAAGGAGGTTATTTACGAGTTTAATGATCTCGTCATGCTGTCAACATTTAATTGCAGACATGATTATAAACGGAAGGGTGAGAAGTGTGTGGCTAAAGTTATACCGTGATGGGACGGGCCTTACGAGGTCAAAAAGCCTCACCTGGAGACTTCAAACTATACACTTGTGTTGCTGAACTCTCCTCAAACCTTTGCAACTTCCCATGTGTCTCAGTTAAAGGCACATTTTGCAAATGATGATGTGTTGTTCCAGGGTGTCACGCCTGGGCTGGTAATGATGGTTGATGGACTGGAAGAATATTTTATTGACAAGATTGTTGATGTGCGCAGCTGCGGACACAGTTGGCAGTATCTGATCTGTTGGGTTGGTTACAGATTGGAGGAAGACTGCTGGCTATCTGGTACAGATGTGGCTGATTGTGATGCCCTTGATGTGTGATTGAAGACTAATCCCTCAGACACTTGAGGTGGTCAAATTTTGGGCTATGGAAGAGTGTAAGCTGACAGCTGTCAGCTCACAACTAATGACAGTCGTGTCCTTGTGAAACAACCAAACACTAACAAACACAGGGTATATATCTCTTGCTCCGACAGATAGATATCCTTAGATATCTTTTTCTCTTGTACCCCCTACATCTCACACCCACAAATAGATACTCTTGTCGTGTTTAGTCTTCGACTGACCTCGACTCTGGAAGCCACCCAAGTGGCTTTTATACATAGCCTCCTGGGACTCGGTAGATCTCAGTAGCTGTCAGTGACCGACTGGTTGTTACCAGTAGGCTCAGTAGCAGTGGATCCAAACAACAGGGCCATGGTAGACCAGGGCACAGTGTACATAGACATGTATAGTAAAGAGCGAAAGTGAGATAGTACTACAGGTGACAACTACTCAAATGGTGAATGAATGCAAGCAACCGACCCAACTGTCTACCAACTCATGCCAAAGTCCCTGCTGCACGCCCCAATGGCTTAGCACACACTCACATTGCCCTTCTGCAAAAGCTCCAATTCAATATTTTATTGTGCTGCCTCAACCTTGAGCTACACCTGGAGCTAGAGGTGTGGGTTACATGATCCATGATCTCACTATTCCTGATCATCTCTTGTTGTTGGGGAGTAGAGTGGTCACACTGATACAGTGGCTCAAAGTACTGTCCACATGTTTCGCACTTTTGCAAAGATGACACAATATCACTGCAATAATTCTGTTTTAGCACAAACCTTTGGTGCACCATTTAAAGTATATCCTCAGGGCTACATAATGCACCCTGGCTCGTGGGAATTGGTGAAGAAATGACGTAGATATGATCTGATCAATGTGGCAAATCATTTGGACAGTACTTTGAGCAGTGGTTTTTGGAAAATGTCTTTGCTGAAATACGGCCTAATGTCAAGCTAACATAATTGGAGCTGTTTGGTGATGCTATATAAGGGTTACACCAATGCTATGCATGTCTTAGAATAGAATAAAAATATCTGTTTTTGCCATTTTTACAACATAATTGAGTACAAGTTGATCATATTTACTTGGCCAAGGAATCTCTCTGGTGCTTGGCTTTCTGGTTATGCAAATAAGTATTTTTTGCTATGTATATAAAGGGAATGGAGTGAAGATCATCTTCCATATCAAAAAAGTCTAGCCTGATAGGTAGAAACCCAGAGAGAAGCACACTTTTAGACCTGCCATATCTCACATGGCAGGTTTTAGGGTATGTATTTACTGCAACAGAGTGGTGGATGCAATCAAGGCCTTTTAAAGTTTGAAAAGTAGAATGTCTATATAGTGCCCTTCTATTACACAAAAAATTGGCCATAGGAAAATGATTTCAATGTTGCTGTTATGCAAAAATAATAAAATTTATTTCCTGTAAATAGAACTATATATACAATCTGCACTGAGTATGACCCAAAATGAGCTATGCAAGGTTAGAAATCAGCTGACAACACAGATATTACCTAGATCTAAGCATGTGGGTCATATGAACAGTAAACCATATGTGCTGAGAGGAACAAACTGTGATTAAAGTTGAAGACACATTCTGTAGGTAAGTTTAGCAGAACAAAAATGATGACATATGGCCTAATTTGGCTAAAATAGAAAGGTATTTTTGTGGAGACCAAGGGGAGTAGATGTGGTGTCCTCTATGTAGAATTTTGAGATGGGTTAGTTGTAGAAAATAATCAGAATTATGGCTTTCTTTGTAAATATTCTCCATATTCATAGGATGGCAACTATAAATCCCAGTTAAGGCATGCTAAAGGGTGGCTCTAAAGCTACAGCATTGTTCATACATAGTGATATAGTCAGTATCAATGATTTGTGCATAATTTGAACTGCTGAAATTTCTTTAAAAGTGATGCACAACCTTCAGAAGGACCGGTATAGATGGTAAGATCTATGTAAGATTACAAGTGTATTTACAAGGATAAATCATGGGTGAAAATTGCCAGAGGTCTTTAGAAGACCTATAAAATTGGTTAACAAAAGCCACAGATATCTCAAACAGCAGCACCGGCTAAGAACTAGTACATTAGCTCATTCTGAGTGCTGCTCAAAGTACTGTCCAAATGATTTGCCACATTGATCAGATCATATCTATGTCATTTCTTCACCAATTCCCACGAGCCAGTGTGCATTATGTAGCCCTGAGGATATACTTTAAATGGTGCACCAAAGGTTTGTGCTAAAACAGAATTATTGCAGTGATATTGTGTCATCTTTGCAAAAGTGCGAAACATGTGGACAGTACTTTGAGCCACTGTATTTATTCAGGAGCACACAGGACGGGAGAGCAACTGATGGATTTGGAGGGTGATGTTCCTGCATCAAAATTCCTCAAGTCATTTCAAAGCCCACTCAGCAGTGTCGCTGTTGAAACTTTAATTTCTTTCCTTGTCATCATGTTTTCTTCATGTTGCCTTTCCGTTTTCCTCTTCGTGTTCTTCTTGCATCTATCCCACTTCCTGCACGTGGACAAGCTCAATGGACCGCGGGATAGATGGTGCTTCAATGGTGAGCCACTCTTATGCCCTGTGTGCTCTGCACACACAGTGTTGGAGCTGCTCACTGATCATAAAGGACAATCAGTAATTTCAGTGGTGTATGCATGTGGAGTCGCTCTGCTGCCTTGTGTGCTCTGTGTACATGGCTGCAGAGTTACTGATGTAGGGGAGGGGCAATAGTCAGGTAGTAGGCTATGTGTGCAGAGGCTCTTCCTGTCAGAGAATATTCTTACAAATTCCCATTTCCTCTATTCTACATTACTTACACACCTTGATCCATGCCCTGTTTGCTTATATCATGTTCCAGATTTCTTATCTATCACTAACAGCACCTGTGTATGAGAAGCCCCTCAGCTTTTCCTCTCTGTACACAGGTGAGTACTTACAAGATAACTACCAGATACTTAAAGATAATAATATCTATGTACACAGCCAACTCTATTTTGGGTGTAAGATTCTCAACTCAACGCCAATGCCAACACCCCACTCAGTCTATTTGTGGGTACACATCTATTTGAGGAACATCGGTGAATATCGAGCCTCACCCCTCTAACGACATTCAGAGGGAAGAAAGAAGGGCCCATCCGGGTGAAGATACAAAGTCCTAACACTACTGCACTTACTAAACATTTCGCCTCACTTTCCATCACACGTGAAGCCACACAATGTCAGTCACTGTACTTCATGGCTCCTTGCCTTGGGCACGAACCCCATATTTATTCATGTCCTGCCTTGTCTCAGAGGAATAAGTAGATGTGTTGTTTAAGGAGTAGATAGATTACTGCTGTAGAGTATATGTATTATTATCCCTCTTGCAACCAAATTTTATTAGCTTTTTTTCATTCTACCATCAGTGTTCTGCCTGCTACCAAGAAAAAGTCCAAAATCATCTGTGCTACTGTGATCTATGTAGTACTAAAATTGCTACACCACAATGAAAACAACAGTGCTACTGTGAGGTACATGGTGGTGACCCAGCGCTACCGGGCAAGGGGGTCCCAAAAGTTGACTATAGCACAGGGGGTCAAAAAGTTTTCTAACGGTCAGAGGGCTGAACTAACTCAGTGCTATCAGTCGAGTTTTGAGCGCAGTTCTTGATAGCCGGACCAAAATTCTGCTGAGCAGCACAGGCCAGCCGGAGCTGGCCAGATCAAAAGTGGGTCAGAACAGTGCTGCCTGGCCAGACATAAGTTATATAATACATACAGTATAGTACTGACTGACCATATAGTTTGAATTGCACTAGGTTCAGTATGGTGTAGGCTGGCCAGAGGGAGGACCTTTGGGACAGGTTTAGCATGGTGCTTGCAGGCCAGGTGGAAACAGGTGCAGCATGGTGCTTGCTGGCCAGAAAGCAGAGGGGGACACGGGTTCAGCATGGCAATGGCTGGCCAGGAGGTAGATGGGGAAACCGGCTCAGCACTGCGCAGGCTGGCCAGGAGGCAGATGGGGAAACCGGCTCAGCACTGCGCAGGCTGGCCAGGAGGCAGATGGGGAAACAGGGTCAGTGTGGCATGGGCTGGCCAGAGGGTAGTATCCAAATCGGTTCAGCACCGCGCAGGCTGGCCAGGGGCAGATGGGGAAACCAGCTCAGTGTGGCATGGGCTGGCCAGAGGGTACTATTCAAATCGGTTCAGCACCACATGGGCTGGCCAGACCAAGACCTGGTGAGACACTTGAGAACCACACTGGCTGGCCAGACAACATCATAGATGAGTAGCCCTACCCTAAAAACATCCTTATTTGGCACCCTCGCCCCTGATGGTGCCTGGATTCCCACGGTACGGCCCAATTAGTGCGTTCACAGGCTTTTGTAGGAATATTTTTTGGCTCCAAATAGGGGGTATCCTATATCACCGGCAGCGGAATTTTCTGTAGAATCCGAATCTGGAATCCGTTTTGGGCCTGGTTGCCCGTAGCAACCAATATTGGCGATTCCGGTAGGCGGTAAATTATTTACGGCTACAAAATAGGACATGTTATACCTCACCAGAAGCAGAGTTTTCCCTAGAATCTGAATCTGGAATCCATTTTGCGCCCGGTTGCCTGTAGCAACCAATATTGGCAATTCCGGTGGGCGGGAAATTCTTTATGGCATCACCTGAAGCGAAATTTTCAGGGGATTCTGAATCTCCAACTCATTTTTATCTGTGATCACTGTGGGGCATTCTACAGTTCTGTCAGATTGGAGACCAGAGCTGGAACCATCTTGAAAAATGCATCAAGATGACCCTCTGATCATAATTTTTGGTGCATAATTTATATTGGCCGGCCTAATCACACACTGGAATGGCTGTAGACCGCCTCGATTTGGACTGGTGGAGGCGGAGGAAGTATGCACCCTAGTGTGTCTGCTTTATGTGGGCTAAGGAGTTGTACATGAAAAATAGGGTGAATCTTCATTGTGACCGGAAGATCTAGTTCGTAATTGAGGGGTCCAACTGTCTGGAGGATGTGATAGGGACCGAGTTGTTTGTCTGTGAGTTTCTTGCTAGGCGCTGTGGTGTTTATGTTTTTGGCACTGGGCCAGACCATGTCGCCGATCTCATATGTTGGAGCATCTCTTATGTTCTTGTTATAGAAGTATTTCATCTGTTCCTGTGATAGGCATATTGCTGCTTCCGCATCGTCCTGTGCACGCTGCAACAACTTTAGTTGTTTGCCGGCTTCCGGGACTCTGGTGACAGGGTTCAAAGATACTTGGAACTCAGGGTCGTACCCGTAGTTCATGTAGAAGGGGTTTTTTCGGTGGCAGAGTGAATATGAGAGTTGAAAGTGAACTCGGCTATCAGTAATAAGTCTGCCCAGTCGTTCTGCCGGTAATCACAAAAGATGTGGATGTATTGTTCTATTTCCGCATTCCATTGTTCTGAGAAACCGTCGCCCTGAGGATGATATGCCGTAGTGGGAGTAGGTTTAACTCTGATTCCTTTGTAGATTTCGCGGATGTAAGCCAAAGTGAATTGCGGACCACAATCAGTAACCATATGCTCGGGAACACCATGGAGTTTGAAGACATTTTTGATGTACATATCAGCTGTTTGAGCTGCATTGACTGTTCCGCTGCAAGGAATGAAGTGAATTTGTTTGGTGCCCATGTCTCCAACTGTTAGGATGGAATCGAAACCGTTGGATACTGGTAGTTTGACAATGAAGTCGCTGGCTACTTTCTTCCATGGAATACTGCTGACTTCGATTGGTTTTAGGAATCCGTAGGTTTGCCTTGTTGTTGTTTTCCCCTGAAACATGGCTCACAACTATCAACATATTCATTGATGAACTTAGTCATTCCGGGCCACCAGTAGTTCCGAGAGATTGGCTCGAGTGTCTTTGCTTGCCCTGGATGTCCGGCTGGTAGGACGTCATGGTGCGCTCTCGTAACATCTCGACGAATTGAGTTGTCCAATGGCACATAGACTTTTCCTCGGTGGAGTATGAGTCCTTGCTCTGTGTTCCATTCTTCTAGGCCTTTCTGTAGATTAACAGGGCCGAAGTTCTGGACCAACTCAAGAGCTGATGCCACTTCGTGGTCTTTGTTGGTGCACTCCCGAATATGTGCTAATAAGGATTCATCAGGGTGGATGACAATTTCGTCGAAACGTGTCGCGGAGGACAACCTTGTGGTGGGCTTCAATGTCTGCTTTCTTTCCGTGAACCAGGATGTCATCGAAGTAGATGATGATGAGGCCAAGGATGATAAGATCATAGAAGATTCGTTCCATTTCACGTTGGAAAGTTGCAGGCATGTTGGCGAGTCCAAAGAAGACAACAGTCGGTTCAAACAGGCCTTGATTGGTGACAAAGGCGGCCTTTCACTTGTCTCCTTTCTTAATGTGAACATTGTTGAAAGCCCATCTGATGTACATTTCCGTGAAGACGTCGCCGCCAAAGATACTTTCCAGAATTTCTTTAATCATTGGCATGGGGTAATTGTCTTTGATAGTCCATTCGTTCAGCTTGCGATAATCTTGACAGGGGTGCGCTTCGACCCATTCCGTCATTCCCAGCTTCTGTACCCAGAAGAAGGGAGACGAAATCGGTGACTTTGAGGGACAGATGTATTTTTTCCATAACTGATCCTCAAGCCAATGATCGAGCGCGACTTGTTTGGGAGCCGACAAGATATATGGTTTGGCCTTGGTGGGCACGAAGCCTTCTTTCATATTGATAGTGTGATTGGTCTCCTTGTGTTCTGGGAGACGTTCGGCTTTGCTCTTGCAAAAGATGTTGATGTACTTCCAGTAATGTTCTGGTAATTTCTCTTTGATCTTCCTATCTTCCTCTTCTTCCAACTCTGTTCCTGCGGCGAACAGGACTTTCTCTTCAGGAATTTGCGTAGTACCCGATTTGAAACTAATCTTGGGGTCGTGGTGTCTGAGCCAACCGATCCCGATGATCACGTCCTCGTTGCCAATGCCGGCAACAGTGAAGATTTCTTCCATCTTCCTTCCTCCTACTTCCATGTTTAAAATGCAATAGTCCGTAATTGACCCCCTCTCATTGTCCGTTCCATCGATATTTAAGAGTCTGATCGGGTTTGGGTACTTGCGTATGGGAATATTGTGTTCGTTAACAAACTTCTGATTTATGAATAATGTTGACGCCCCGGAATCGATCATCGCAGCAATGATGATCGTCTGAGAGCGTCCAATAATACTAATAGGTACATGAAAATGTTCATTGAGAGATATAGAGTTCGTAATTGTGCTACAGATATCTACTTTAGTCCGTTTGAGATGAGAATGTATGTAGTCGGCCACCCTGGTCACAGATGTCGACTGACCTAAAAACCAGAACCCTTGGCTTCGTTCCTGGCGGATATCATGGAGGCGAGGGAGGCAAACTTAATCTGCATCTCGTTGAGGTTTTGCTCAAGTTCGGCAATCCAGGCGGCGTCTTTGCCCTTCTCGCTGTTCTTGGAGGAACCTTCCACAAACTCAGCCTTCTTACCGGTGTCAGATGACATTGCAGCTACCTTGGCAGCTTTGACGATGACCTTCCGATAAGGGGACTTCCCTTCCTGGGTACACTTCTTCGTGATGTGTCCTTCCTTGTAGCAGTTGTAGCAGACAAGTGTGTTTGCATCTACTTCCATGGGAATTCCAGGGGACAGTTGGCCTTCTTTAGATGATGAAGGCGAGGTGGCGCTAGGCGTTCTCGTACACCAAATGTCGTTGTGTGGGGTGGTCACCGTAGGGGAGGACTGACGAGCTCTTGCACCGGTGAACTCTGCACGTTGTAACTCTGCTTTGAGGGCGGCGGATTTCATTTTGGGAATGGTTCTCATGTCCTGATCCCAGGAACCAATGGTATTGCGGATAATATATGTGAGACCTTTGCGGCAGCATTCCAGAAGGTCGATGTTGCTGTAACCGGTCTGGGAGCCGACAAGCATGAACCTGGTATGATAATCAGATACCGATGTGGTACCCTGGACTATGCTCAGAATTGTGATTCGAGCTTCTGCCTTTGTGTTGGAAGATATCCATGCCTCCTTAAATTTGACGATGAACTCGGTGAAGGTGGAAATTGTGAGATCCTCATCTTCGTCGTCATCGGACCAGTCTGGATGGTCTTCTTTCCAGGAGGCTTTCTTATGATGATCTCCGGCTTGGAGAGAGTTGTGCATGTATGGTTGGATCCATTCTGCTGCTTTGTCCTCACAAAGACTGAATGCAAGAGAGAGGATTTTTTCTTCTGTGTCGTATATCTCGATGTTCACGGTGAGATACATCTGGAGTGCTGTGAGAAATCTACGAGCGTCGGTATTAATTCCTTTGAATTTGGGGGGAATAATTCCGACTTTCTCTGGTCCTCAAGATGCCGTGGGTCTCTTAGATAAGCCTTTGATGATGGCTTTGTTGGTGAGGTTTCCCTGTTTGGCAAGGTGTGCAAGGAGTTGTGCCATAAGGTCTGACTCGGGGTTGGTTGCCGCGGGCTGTGCGGTTTCCTGAGTTCTGTGTAGGAAGTATGTATACTAAAGAGTCGTGAGATAATATGTCCTAATGAGTAAGGCCTAGCAATATGTGTAGTAAGGTGTCTGACAAAGCGGGGCCCGGTGAGTCAGATATGTGTATGTAAAAGTCTGAAGTTGTTCGGTGTTTGTAAGCGTAATAACTAATGAGTCATGTGGGGACCAAGCCACATGATATGAGAGTAATCAGGTCACGTGATGATGTATCTAAAAGTATGTTGCTAGAATGTTCTTGATGTATGTAAAATCTATCTGTATTGTATCTGTATATATGAACATGTTGGGGCGACTCGTGACATCTGGGGTTACCGTAAAGCATTTCTGCTGACGCAAAACTTGGGGTTGTATTGCCACTGGGGGGTTTCTGGATAGAATTATCCAGACGCCAGGGGCCTTCAGTTATTCTCAGAGTGCAATTTTATTCTAAAATCCTCTCTCCCATGTTTGAAAAGTAAGTAGGGTGGTAGGGAGTGAACTTGAAGTGTCACCATAAATATACTATTGTCAGACCGAGTAAACATTTCACCTCACACTGGAAGCTGATGTGCGGAGCGTGCACAGTCACTGAGTCAGAGAGCGATAAAAACAATTCACCACTGTAAGTATGGTGCCAGCGGGAATGACTTATGTGGCGCAATTTTTGATCAGGTCCTGGATGAGTAGGGCGGCCACTAATCCGAGACTCCAGAGGGTCAGTAGCCATATGTGTATGCCTATGTATATATGTTCTAGCAGTCTGACTTTCTGGGCCCCCCCACCGTCCGACAGTCTGGGGCTCGGAATAGGTCACGGTTTGCCAGCAGCAAACACAACCAGATTTAGGTGCAACATAATGCATAATGATCTTATTGGACATGGTGGTGGTAAGGAAGAGAGAAAGGTTGGGTGGTGCATGGCATCAACAATGTTGATGATGGTAGCAGACACCGGTTGATACAAATATTGGGGACCAGCAATGCTGCCTTATTTGGTGTGCATGTGGCGCATGCCAAATCATCGTGTTTGATGGTCACTTTTTATAACGGCTCACACACTCGCTGTAGCACACAAGTTTATACACGAAAGTTGTTCAGATTTGATGTATAATGAAATTTGTTGCGCTCAAATTTTGAAATAACTTCACATGCGCTCAAACTGGCCTCCCCTCAGCTCGTATCTCCAGATTGAAGACCCAAATACAATTTCTGTCCCAACAATTCAATGGGTATCAAAACCTATATTCTGATACTAAATTTGATTCAAAATGTTGCGGGGTCCAACTAGTAGTGTGCACAAAGTTGTGCTGAATGACCATCCTGAAAAGGAAATTTTGATGATCTGCGCCACATTCGGGAACGAGCTGTTCGTCTTGTCGTGTCTCACCTACCAATTTGCTCACTCAATGACCCACAAATTTGATTCTTTAACTCTTTTACATATTGTATATTTTATGCTGGTACGCTTTTGCTACCTTTAAGGGCATGTATCTGCTCCTAGCTGTAGTGTCTTAGCTATACACATGTTGTGCACCCTACTAGTTGGGGCCCGCAACATTTTGAATCAAAGTAAGTATCGGAATATAGGTTTTGATACCCAATGAATTGAATTGTTGGGACATAAATTATATTTGGGATTAGTCTGTTTGGCACCCCCCAGCACACCGACTCTCCCACACACCCCATGTAAAATAAAGGGTTCTGATAACGGCTAGGGGGGTGCACACTTGCCCGGTGCACCACCAGCCGCATGTCAAGTCACCTGGATTAATTAACAGGTGTGCGACGAAGATGGAATGGATTATCTCATTGACCAATCCACGGAATTATCTCCGGAGTGTTATCTCTCCTTCTGATAATTAGTGATCTCTCCCAACGCCTCGCCTATACTGTATACACCTTACTCCATTTCCGTGCTCTCCAACCCCAACTCCATCTCCAACCCCCATTGTTACCCCACATGTCCAAGCCACTGGTCTGCCGTCCTCTGAAGTGGGTCCCCGATCCGCCTGAACCTCATTAATGTGCACACACCTCATGAGGGCACATCACCCGTGACGCGGCCTTGACGGGTTCAGGACGCTTGGCATGCAGGCGAATGAGGAGCAGCAGACGCAGACTTAGGCACGTTGTGGGGACGGTAAAGAGTTCTTTACCCTAAAGTTGCTGGTTCAGACAAATACCAACGAGCGTCCTTAGTTGGTTCTGGAAGACTAGTATGGCTAGCAGGGACAGTAGGTAGATCCGACAGGTCCAAGTGATAGGACTGATTTGGGGAGATGGTGAGGCGAAGCTAATTGGAGCTTATGAAACGAGACTGTCGTAGTCTATGAATGCCAAGCTATCGGAGCTTATGAGACGAGACTGTCGTAGTCTATGAATACCAAGCTATCAGAGCTTATGAAACTAGCGGTTCCTGGCAGGCACTGTAGTGGTGAGGAATACGACCTACACTACACGGGCTGACACGGATGAGGCGCTTTATGAGACGAGACTTTTGTAGTCTATGACTTCCAAGCTATCAGAGCTTATGAAACTAGCGGTTCCTGGCAGGCACTGTAATGGTGAGGATTTCGACCTACACTACACGGGCTGACACGGATGAGGCGCTTTAATGAGACGAGACTTTCGTAGTCTATGACTTCCAAGCTATCGGAGCTTATGAAACTAGCGGTTCCTGGCAGGCACTGTAGTGGTGAGGATTACGACCTACACTACACGGGCTGACACGGATGAGGCGCTTTACGGGACGAGACTTTTGTAGTCTATGACTTCCAAGCTATCAGAGCTTATGAAACTAGCGGTTCCTGGCAGGCACTGTAGTGGTGAGGATTACGACCTACACTACACGGGCTGACACGGATGAGGCGCTTTACGGGATGAGACTTTTGTAGTCTATGACTTCCAAGCTATCAAAGCTTATGAAACGAGCGGTTCCTGGCAGGCACTGTAGTGGTGAGGATTACGACCTACACTACACGGGCTGACACACGGATGAGGCGCTTTATGAGACGAGACTTTCGTAGTCTATGACTTCCAAGCTATCAGAGCTTATGAAACTAGCGGTTCCTGGCAGGCACTGTAGTGGTAAGGAATACGACCTACACTACACGGGCTGACACGGATGAGGCGCTGATGGACACTGGTGGAGGCGAGACTTTGTTGGACACACAGAAAAATATTGGGCAATTCAATGATAATATTGAGGGTAACAAGGTCAGTGACCTAATTAAATGATACTGAGGTTGGGTTGGGTACTAGAGGTATAGTATGAGTCTGAGGGGGTTGGATTTCAGCAGAGTGTCTGCTATAGTAGGGGGGGGTGGGGGTACCTATTCTAGCTATCGAAACGTAGCCCTTTATATACTACTCAGACAGTCCATTTTTAGTAACTAAGTCCCACCTTCTGATTCGCTGCTGACCTTCTGATCTGTACCCCTGGCCTGCTGTTGTGTTGTTACATAGGTCTAATGTAGCCGGGGTGCATAGTCAGGGCTGACCCATGCTTATATGTCGGCCTGGGCTGTGTAAGAATGATGACTGATGCATACATGTGGGTTCGGGGCTGCGTAAGAAGGATGACAGATGCATATATGGGGATCCAGGCCGGGGAAGAAGGATGACTGATGCATATATGTGGGTTCGGGGCTGCGTAAAAGGATGACAGATGTGTATATGTGGATTCAGGGCTGTGTATTTGGATGACTGATGTGTGTATGTGGGTTTGGGGCTGTGTACAGAAGCACTAAGATTCCTGCTAGTCAGAATGAGTCAGAATGAGTCAGAATAATGCCAGGCTGTGCGGTGGAGATAATGTGATCGCCGATGAGGTCAGGGGATGAGGTCATGGTAAGTCAAGGCTGGTTAGGTTGAACCTAGTCCTGAATAAACCCTATAATGGCTAGCCTAATAGTTATTAAGTGTTGCAGCTGTCATTAATAATATTTACGTAAATGTTTGACGCGTGTGAGTGGCTTGCAGGGTCGTGGGAACGGGTGGCGCTAACCGGAGTCTGAATTTGCTTCCGAGTGGGAATTATGTGGTTCATTGCTTCCATTTCTTCCCTTGTCCCTTCTAACACATTGTCATCCCACTCGTTTACTTGCTCGTCCTAAATTATCGTGCTGTGGTGAGTGCTGTACCGGCTGTCAGATTATAGGGAGGCTGTAGGGCTTATCTTAATTTATTAGACTACAAATGGCTATTTTGACCCGGCGTTGGCAGCATCGTGTTCCAGCGGTAAATGATTGCCGGGTGAAGGTGTCGACAGATGCGGTCTCGCCTCCTCGGTGCATCCCTTATTTTATGAGGCGGGTTAATGTGATTCTGATGAATGGTGTCGTTAGCTATGACCTGCCGGGATCGTCGGCAGCGGATGATGTGCTGTTTCGGCAGTCGTCGTCGTTCGTCGTTCCTGACGGCTCTAGCCATTTTGTTGGCGCCAGCGGTCCTGTTTATCCTCAAGACGTTCGTGAGGTGGGGGCTGCATTTATGCCCCAAAATCCCTGGATATTATATGTGGCATGGGGCCCGGTCGACACTCCATATCTGTGGCTGCCGAACTATCGTTTCTTTGTCCATCGCGGACTACTGTTGTGTCGAGAGCGGAACTTCTCGTTTTTCCAGGGATGTATCAGGGTGTGTTTGAATGGTCAGGACCTCGCACCTCTTATCACCATCATTATTCCTCATCGTTTGGGTGGTCCCGAGCGCTTTCACCCTTCGTTGCCAACTCGGCTCATGATTTCGGAGTTCCCTCTGCCGTTGGTGGAAATCGCCTCTACGCATCGCCGGGAATGGGACTGGGGATCAGTAGAGTTCAGTCCTTTTACCCTCAGGCAGACTGAGTCGCTTGCTCGACTCAGGGAGAGTTGGAATGAGGCTCGACGTTCGGGGGACATTGTGGGTAGACCTAAGCACGTCCGGTGATAGCATTACATATCTTTGGTTCTTTTAGACAATTTTCTTCGGTTGATGGGTTACGTTGTGCAATATCAGTTTTGTTTGACTGGCTCAAGCGTGGGAGGTCTTTATCGGATATGATTTATGCGGCCATTGGTAGAATTGAAGAATAGCTATGATCTGACTATGAAACATATTCATGGTCTGACATCCGGTCCAAACAAAAAAATGTAACCGTCCCTGGTTACTGCTGGGTAGGTGGGGGAAATTTGGAACAGATAAAACAAGAAAAAGAACAGGTGAACGGGGCTGATATGTTCGACCACTGTTAGGGATTAATATTCCCAGTCTTCGTCCCCTTCGTCCGAATCTTCATCAATAAATGCATCATTCTTTGGAGATAACTGCTCGATTAGCGGTGATTTTCTGTCAAGGTAAGGAAACAGTCGGAAGGCAGCCACTGCAGTCCGGATGTAGGTTCCATCCAGCTCTTTGAGAACATATGCCCCATTCCGAGTACGTCGGTCAATCTCGAAGGGTCCTAGGTATCTCTTTAGAGTTTTCTTGCTCAGGGACATATCATCTTTGGAATTCCTGACAATTACTAAGTCTCCAGGATTGTAAAATTCGTAATTCAAGATTTTGTGGAATCGTTTCTCGAATTGTGCCTTGGATCGGTACCGAGCCGCTTTGAGTACTTCTGCTGCTGATGCAATATCATCTTCGTGGCGCTCAAGCTGCTTCATTCTTAGCACTAGTAAGTCTGAGGTGGACATTCCAGTCACAAATCCTTCTACCATAAATGAAATGTCACAAAGATCCAGAGGCAAAATGGGATGCACCCCATAGAGCAACCAATGTGGCGAGAACCCTGTGGATTTGCTAACAGTGATTCGGTCAGCAAAGAAAGCTAATGGGACTCTTCGATGCCAGTTTCTCATATCATGTTGACAGGCCTTTACCAGAGATTCCCGGATAATAAAGTGTCCGCGTTCCACAACTCCATTGGCTCGAGAATTGTATGGGGAAATTCTAATCTGGGGGATGCCAAGTCTTCGCATGAGTATTGAAAATGCTGCTGCCACTTCTGAACCATTATCAGTAACTACTTCTAGCACAGCTCTGTATCGGCAAGCTATTAGTCGTTATCACACGTATTTACTTCCTTTGGCATTGACATATGATATCTGGGTGGCACGTATTGTTTCACATTATAGTCCTGTTCGTCTAGTAGATCTTGGGGTGGCACAGCTCAGATTTATACTGAGGAAGTTCCGTACGCATGTTGCTGTGGGTGAGTAAAGCTCGAAATAATCTGGGGTTCCTAATGTGGTTAGAAAGTGAAAAATGTCGAGAAGGCTTTGGTCCAGTCGAGAGATGGGTTGGGCACTACTAGCTGTGAAGAATACTGGTACAGCTGTGGTGTGAGTGAATAGGGCAATATCATCTAGCCAGTCGTCATTGAAATCTTCAAGAGTTTCCCCAGGACCTAGGGCTCGTCGAGATAAGGCATCAGGCCCGACATGTTTGGTCCCAGCAATGTGAATTAATTTGAAGTCGAACAGTAATATACCTTGGATCCATCTATTTATGGCTGCATTTGGCTGGAGATCGGGCTCATTGAGCATGCCTCGAATGTATTTGGCGTCTACTTCTACGTGAAGAGTTTTGACCCCTATTAGGTGGATTCGCCAGGCTCGTAATGCCCGAAATAGGCCATACAGTTCCAGTTTAGGCTGGGAATATCGAGCTTCTCTGTCATTCATTGGGATTGAGCCATAGCGGGCATGTCGGCGTCGTCCTTCAGTGTCGTCTTGGGACAGGATAAATCCTACTGCTATGAAGCTGGTGTCTACGGATAGCACTACTGGCTGCTCACTGGTGTAGTCAATGGGATTCAAGGCTGGGGCGGCAGCTACTAAGGTTTTAAGGGTGGCAAATGCTGTCTGACGTCGTTCTGTCCATTCAAATTCTTCATCTTTGCGCCATAATTCAGTTAGAGGGCGTACCAGGGCAGAATAATCTTTGATCCAGATTCTCACTGTTCCACAGAGTCCCAAAAATCCTCTTGCTTCTTTGGGATTGGTCAAGATAGGCCAGTTAGTAATTTTGGCCACTCGGTCGTCATTAGGCAGTCGTCCCTGAGGGGTGCACTTGTGTCCGATGATAACTACTTCAGGACGACAGATTTGTGTTTTCTTGGCGGAAAAGGTAGCACCGGATTCTTTGATGCGGTGCATGATTCGATTGACTGCTACTGCGTGCTCCCAAATAAATCTCCTGATTCCAGGGTTGTCTGATAAGGTTTCGGGGACCCCATTACTGTCTAGATACTGAGTGGCTGGGCCTTTGATTGGCAGGTCGTCAATGAAAATGTTTGCAAATTCAGGAATTTCGTCTTGGAGAATAAACTGCATACATTTCTGGAATTCAGCTGGTGAGTTGGTGTATCCAGTTGGCAAGCTAGTGAGTCGTAAAAGTCCTAGTGGTGAGAGAAAGGCAGTGAGGTCTCGACTTCCTACATCCACTTTGCGAGCATCGAAACCCCAGAATAAGTCGAAAACTGTATAGCACTGTCGTCCTGCAAAAGGTTCCACAAAGTCGTCAATTTGGGGAGGTAAGCCAGCATCTCGAATACTGATTCTGTTTAAGGGCTGTAAGTCATGGACCAGTCGTAATTTGCCACTTTTCTTTAGTACACAGAACCATCGGGATCGGTAAGAGGACTGACTCGGCTCGTATACACCAGCACTTATTTTTGCTTTGAGCACTTCAATGACTTTATCACGAATGCCAGGAGGTATGGGTATATTCCGGTCCTCCCATGGGATGTGAGGCACAATTGGCATGATATATGGGGAGAAATAGGAGTCCTTGAGAGTCCCTCGATCAGTTTCCTCGAAAGCTAGTGATGCTTCGTTATTTTGTAGGACTTGTTCGAATAAACGTTCTTCTTCAGAGGACAAAAATCCGTCAGGGTTGAAAGCTATTTCGTCTAGACGTTCCTGAGTTAAATATGCAGAAGGAACGAATTTGGGTGGGTGCTGTGACAGCGATGGCAGGTTTAGCAAGGGATCAACCGGGATTTCCCTTTTAACTCTAGCGGATTCGGGAAAGGTGCCCGACACAGGTTTAACTTTGACAGCTACTCGTTTATAAGCTGTAAATACACTAGCTGCTCCTTGTGCAAGACTTTCTTCAGTTGGTGGAACCAGAATAATATCATCAAGTTCAATGTCTGCATTCTTTGAAGTAAACACTGTGAGATTTTGAACAGCGTAATTTGCAGAGATCGGATCATGTGGTTGTGGCACGGCTGGTTTGGTGGTTCGTGGAATAAATGGGGTTGGTGGATTCGAGTGTAGTATCTGCGGAGTTCGTTTAAGCGGGCCGGATGGCTGGTTCGAATGGTGATTGGGTATTATGGAAATAAAATTGATTGCGGCTATGTTCGAGTTTACTAAGCCAGCGCGGGTGGTTCGATTGTCAGAAAAGCGTGAATGCGAATGGATATTATAAATCCGAAGGCCGAGACGAAGTACTAAGACGTAGATATAGACATAGCCTATAATCCGGAAACTGGGCGGGTAAATTAGCAGAGTCGCCACAAATAACCAGCTAGTTCTGTAGTAAGTAATGAGCAGTATGTAACGCAGCATGAATCGGATGGTACAGAGAATAAAAATGATGAGTCGTAGAGCCGTGAGTTCGCCTGCAGACCATAATAGGTGGCAAGACGAAAGCAGCGTATGGGATGGAGAATTATAGCGAATAAAATGAGTGAGACGTAGAGCCGTGAATCTACTGGCAGACCATAGTAGGTGGCACAGCAAAGACAGCGTGGTGGTACAGGAACGAGGCGTGGTAATACAGGAATGATGCGTGTACTGAACGCACGAGAATGAAGTAGATCGGATAGCTTCTACGATTGATTGGATGGAAATTAGATTAGATAAACTGTAGCCCCAAGAGAACAACGTACAGTGTGGCAACGAGAGATCAGTCGATCTCCGACGCGAGATCAGAGCAGTGAGAGCCCGTAGGCGATGACGGACTTCCGCAGCGAACGCGATACCATTCACGAACCTCAGCCCGAGCGTTGTCTTCAGCGGCGTGATAGTCCCAATGCTCGTCGTCGACTTGTTCGAAATATCGTAGGCACTCATCGGCCCGATGAGCATCCTCCAGCGATCCACGGCATACCATCTCTCTGATCTCCCAGTCGTCGTTCTCGGGAGTTCGTAGCAATTGATCGATGCGATCGGCGGAGGCCTGCTGTCCTTTGCGACACATAAAATAGGCGGCTGTACGTAGAAATGCAGCTTCAGTAGATTTAACCAAGGGACTCCATACCGGATGCATGCGGGCATGCGCATATGCGCGATCGACTCGAACACGGCCCAGTTGATCAGAGTTAGGGGCGAGCCGCTTGTAGAATATGAGGACACTTGATCGGCATTCTTGCTGTTCCTCGGCGGTAAGGGATTCGCTGGCGAATTGATGAACCAGCTCGACGTTCTGACGGCGAATCTGTAGTTCCCGAACCCGGCCCATCCAGTGATCGGCGGTAGACGAAGCGACGGGCAAGGAATGTCGTGACGAGGGAATGGGCGATCCAGGAAAGATAAGGCCTTCCAGAGCGCCGCCCATGACGGACCAGGAGCGAATGTATTCGCAGGGCACTGGCGATGGGTCCTGGATGATGGTGTAAGTGCGAATGTCCACCGGGATGCGTTGTACTGTGCAGCTGAGTTCTCGATCGGGGTTATTGGATCCCATGCCATGATACGCTCGGAGTCCGATGGGAATAACTCGAGGGTCGATGAAGTTAGGGGGGCGGGACCGGCACTGCGGAATTTTCGTGGGGCGAGCAGCACTGAGGGATGGCGGGGTGTTGTCAGGATCGTCGTCGTCCTGATTGTGGCGGCGGCGGCTACTGATGGATGCAGGGTATTCCGATTCGGGCTCGGATTCGTCGAGGCTGACCGGCGCGATATGCGGTGGCGAAGGAAGGGGTAGGGGTGTATGCACATGTGCGATGGATTTGCGTTCGCCGCTAGTGGCGTCAAAGTCGGCCGCGCTCCTGATTCGAGATCGTTCTTCCAAATCCAACAGCTCCATGAGTCCGAGGAGAAAGATACGAAAAGGTTTTAACATACCCGTCTGACTGTCTTGAAGCGACTGGACACGAGAAATGGTTCGGCGGAGCTGACGCTGATATG
The DNA here is from genome assembly GCA_001630335.1 of Athelia psychrophila. NCBI lineage: Eukaryota > Fungi > Basidiomycota > Agaricomycetes > Atheliales > Atheliaceae > Athelia > Athelia psychrophila. The sequence continues at coordinate 324,027 of KV417505.1, read as the reverse complement.
GGTGGGATGCGGTTGGCGCGATGCGCGCTTCCTCGGCGCTTAGAATATTAATTAACCCGTCGCGATTCACAGATCGGCTGTGAGCGAAAGGGTCTACACGCGGGATAGCGACGATTGGCGAGGAAGGCTCAGTGGAATCGAGGGAGTCGGTAGAGCAATCGCTGTTAGAGGAGTCCTCGTGAATGAGCATGGGCGTAAATTGCGGTGGCGGGCTCGACTGAATGACAAGCTGAGGAAGTGAACCTGGTGGCACCGGATGAAACGACACGGATTCGGGCTGCGAGACAATGTCAATCGCCTCCCGAGGTCTCATCTTGTGCAAGTCCTCGGCGACTCCTTCCTTCTCGTCCGGAATGACGCGTACATGAAAGACCGGGATAGGGCGAGCTGTTGGATTCGTCGCAAGCTCGAGTTTAACTGGAGTTGGGGCGGGCCAATTGTGGAGCGGTTTCTTAGCTGAAGAAGGCGGGATGTTGGCGATTCCGAGAAGCAGTTCGACGGGTGATGGAGCATTGGCAGGGACGGCAGGAGCGAAAGGGATTTTGGCGCGGGCCACAATGATAGGAGAGACCGGGGGAGTCGGATTGAACTGTGGCAAAGCGAGCAGTCGCGGTAGGGTGTCTGGTGACTCGTCCTGGAGGGTATCTACCAAGTCATCCGTAGGTGTTAGTCCTGTTAGATATTGTAGGGCGAATTTAAAATGTGCACGGTCATCATTTAAACGTCGCTCTTCTTCGAGCTCTGTCGCGAAGCGTCGGAGCGATGCTTGCTCTCGTTGGTGCAGCTCGCCGTTCCTAATTTCCTCCGCCATTTCTTCGGCGATTTCGGCGGTGATCTCGCGCTCAAGCTGGTCCCATTCGGTGTCGATGTCCGTGTTCATTGGACTGGGGACGCGAGCCCGAGATCTGTCTGGTGGTGGGTGGTAATCTCCATCGGAGGATGCGGCACGGCGACGTTTGGTGATACGGGAATCGTGAGGAGGGGAGTCTGTGATGGCGCGTGCGGTGGGTAAACTAGCGATTCGAGCAGAGCGCCGGATGCTGGAGGTTGACGACCAAGCCGTCATGGCTGTGTCAACAGTAATATCCCCGTTGTTTAACGGAGTGCGAGTAATGAATCGATCGTCGGGTACGGGTCTAGAGATGGGCTCGGAGATCCTATTGACTGTCTTCGAGTTTCGAGCGTAATGTCCTCTCATAGATGGGTAGATAGATAACGCGCTGATGTCGAGTGGCTGTAAGGCGATTAAATTATCATTCCGGGCCAAAGAATTCGGTGGACTCACCGATTCGGGCCTAGGAATAGAGATCGGGGCGCTGGGATAGGGTAGAAGCCAGGGAGTCGGTAGATCGGGTGTTTGCTGTGTAAATACTCGTACAAACGCGTTTACTGGAGTCGGAGCTGTCTGGGTTTCCGAGGCGATTGTAAGTCCAGCGTGCAAGAAAACGTAGTCTGTGTACGGTTCACCGGTGGGATCGCGCCCAGGCCCGAGCTGGAAACCGTTGACTGTCGAGAGAACGAGTGGATGCAGATGGTTGGTACGTCGAAGGTACCCAGTGTCGCCGAGCGACGTGCTGATAATCTCAGACTGTAGGCGAAGGTACAGGCTTTCCGAGACTGGATCGAGAGCCAAGGGGGTAGTGGATGCGGTGGTTGGGTGTAGAAGGGAGCTGCTGCCCATAATATGGCAGTTAGAAGTAATTGGAGATGGAGAAAAATCTGACCTGTCCTCCACTGGTTTTATACAGTCTGGCTCCTCGGAAAACTCATCAGTAAGCTCATCAGCAAGCCAGGAACTCACCAAGTCCATCTTATCCTGCATTACTACGTCGTCTATGTAAGGTTTAACTACATACCCTCCATGTGTGAGTAAGGGAGCGTTAAAGTTAGCAAGGTGGCGACCACTAGAATTCGAACTTGTCGAAATCGTTTCCAAATCGGGCATATTCGTGCTTGATATTTTGCTTAGCTCATCATCGTCGCAAATCTCTGTAATCGAACTGTTGGCGCTAGTTTCGATCAAGTACGTAGTAAAATTTGGGTCTGGCTTGTCGTCATTGTGCGGTTCCTCTTCATTTACTCGGATTTCTATGTCTTCCCCTTCCACATCTTTAAATATTATGTATGTTCCTTCTACTCGCTCGTCAATTGTAATCAGATTTTCTCTTTGCCATGGTCGGCCAAGCAGCATGTCGAATGGGGCTCCTTCTTTGACATACAGATCCGCCGGGGTACAGAGATTGCCACAGAATAATGCTACGTCGGTTAGAAGGCCACGGAGAACACCGGAACCTCCGTTTGCATCTGCGATTTTCATTGTTTTGGTGTAATCTACTTTTTGGCTCATACCTTCGTCACATACTAATTGGCTCACAATGTTAACCATGCTGCCCGTATCAATTATTGCTTTGAATGGCGGCCCCTCGCACTGCATGTGAAGCTTAATTAGTGTCCCCTGATCAGTAATGACTGAGGTTGCGATCGGCAATCCGGCAATCCCAGGGTTAATTGATCTTTGAACTCGGGACTTCATCTTGTCACTAATCATTCCGGCAATTTCCTTAGAGATCCCTAATACTTCCCCGACACACAGCTCAATTCTCGTGTTCAGTATCTGGTTCATAATGTTCATGGGTCGAGTATAACTCGTGATCTCGGACTGGCGGATCGCCGGCAACCGTCGTTCTGCTGTATCTTTAATTTCCCCGGAAATAGCAACTGCTGGCGCTTTTTTTAATGATCGGACCTGCTGATGGTTGATCAGCGGTTGCCGTGTCACATTAGCTTCGATAATGTGATCGTCGTTCTGTCCATCAAACTCGGGCCGCTCGGTATCAATAGGGACAGGTGCCTTTGGCCCCGATCGTTGTGGAGTCTGAGCAGGTGCACGCGGAGCAGGTTTCCCATTCAGTTTGGAGCTTGCAGCGGGTGGCAATCGTGCTGTTGATTTCGGAGTAATTACTGTGGCGCGTGTGTGTACATCTGTTGGCATAGGCCCAGGTCCGCGAGTCTGTGATCGCGTAGTAGGTACAGTAGCACGGTTTTCCGGTATGTTTTCTTTATTGAATGTTACGTGCTTTGATGGGCCAGTTTTCGCTCGGGCCGGGACATATACTCCGTCCATTACTTCTTTACGCTTAGTTAGTGTTCGTTTCTCTACACGTTCCGCAGGGAAAACATAGCTCATTTGATTACGGCCCCAGCTGTCAACAACAGCAGCAGCTAGCAGATCCGGTTCTTCGGCCACAGGGTAATCCTCATAATAATCCTCTTCCCATTCGTTTGTACTGGCTGGCTCCTCGAAAGCTATTTCTTCCGAAAATTCATCTTCGGTAGGCTCGCCATGAATAATGTTTACTAAATTGCTGACTATGACGGGCTGCTGTGGTGTGTATGCTGATGTGGCACGTTTTACCGCATCAATTAATGGTTCACCTGCAAATCGGCGAATCATGTTCCCATTACCGAGGGTCATTCTTCCCTGTTCATCTCGGCGCATGGCACCACTGGCTTCGAGTTCTAGAATTCCAGGACATTGTGCCATTACATGACCATTTCGGTTACAGCCGTAGCATGTCAAAGGGGGTCCTTGCTGTGGGCCATTATATTGAGTAGGCCTATTGAACGGGGTAGACTGATTATATACTGGTGGGACTTGCATATGGGGTGGGCCTTGCCGTTGGAAGGGAATTCGAGGTGGATAATATGGGACTGAGGCTGGTGGTGGCACTGGCATAGGTAACACTGATGCAGCTGGGCCTGATTCCGGTGCTCGAACTACCTTTAGCACATTTGGGTCAATTCTCATGGCTTTTAAGACAAGGACGGCATAACTGGGGTCATGTGCCGACATGGAGTTCAATTCTTTGATCATAGAATCTATTTCGGGTTCACTTTTCCCACTTACTCTGATTTTCTGGCTTTTGTGGCCTCGAAGTCTTGCTACTGGAGCATCCTCTTCAGAACTACTGCTTTCTGATTGAGACACAGATACCTTACCTTTACCTTTGTGATATTTAGCTTTCTTGGTGATACGCCTGCGTCGGGTTTTGAGGTCGTCGGAAGAGTCGGAAGAATCAGAGCCATTTCCGCCGCTGTCGCTGTCACTGTCATCACTGTCACTTCCTGAATTGGCAAAATGAGAGTCAAATCTGTCTCTCTGCAAGAGTCCTTCTGCTGCTGAGTTTATTTCTGCAACGGAAAGGGGTGTAACCAAACTACGGGCTGGGTTATTTGCCACTAGTCGATTTTCCAGCTTTTCCCTAAGGGATCGTGGGATACCACTCCAATACTGTGTAGCATAGACCTCGGTGGTAATTTTAGTCTTGCGCAGCAACCATCCTCCAATAGTGATGAATTTACGACCATAGTGCCTCCATTCTGCTAAGTTGCGGATTCGTTGTTTCTTGGACTGCAGGACTAATTTGGTCAGGTCTTCTGGCCTATATTTCTTTGTATCCTTATCTGCATCATAATACTTCAGAATATCACTTTGGAGGGCTGGCCAGTTGTGGGAATTGTAACTGTCTAAGGCCTGAATAAATTGAGAGACTTTGTCTGACACATATCGGGTAATTAATTCACATCGGTCTTTTCCGTTATGGATGTTGTGCTGTTCTAATAAGAGTTCATAATGAATCAGGAAGGCTCTCACTTTATGGTAATTACCAGTGAATTTACGAGGGGCTATCTTGGCACTTGCTATTGGCATAGTCAAAATAGATGAGGCTGGGGTGAGAGTTACCATTGTGGGTAAGTGGTGGGGTGATCCTGAAGGTGAAGCTGTGGAATGGTCGCCCATGCCTGTGCTTGGGTGTAAGGGATCTTCGGTAATGTTTGCTAAGGAAAAATACTTGTGTCTTCCTTGGTGTGTTTGAAAAACCACCCCCTCGCGGTGGGCTCCAGATGTGGGGACGGTAAAGAGTTCTTTACCCTAAAGTTGCTGGTTCAGACAAATACCAACGAGCGTCCTTAGTTGGTTCTGGAAGACTAGTATGGCTAGCAGGGACAGTAGGTAGATCCGACAGGTCCAAGTGATAGGACTGATTTGGGGAGATGGTGAGGCGAAGCTAATTGGAGCTTATGAAACGAGACTGTCGTAGTCTATGAATGCCAAGCTATCGGAGCTTATGAGACGAGACTGTCGTAGTCTATGAATACCAAGCTATCAGAGCTTATGAAACTAGCGGTTCCTGGCAGGCACTGTAGTGGTGAGGAATACGACCTACACTACACGGGCTGACACGGATGAGGCGCTTTATGAGACGAGACTTTCGTAGTCTATGACTTCCAAGCTATCAGAGCTTATGAAACTAGCGGTTCCTGGCAGGCACTGTAGTGGTGAGGATTACGACCTACACTACACGGGCTGACACGGATGAGGCGCTGATGGACACTTGTGGAGGCGAGACTTTGTTGGACACACAGAAAAATATTGGGCAATTCAATGATAATATTGAGGGTAACAAGGTCAGTGACCTAATTAAATGATACTGAGGTTGGGTTGGGTACTAGAGGTATAGTATGAGTCTGAGGGGGTTGGATTTCAGCAGAGTGTCTGCTATAGTAGGGGGGGGTGGGGGTACCTATTCTAGCTATCGAAACGTAGCCCTTTATATACTAATCAGACAGTCCATTTTTAGTAACTAAGTCCCACCTTCTGATTCGCTGCTGACCTTCTGATCTGTACCCCTGGCCTGCTGTTGTGTTGTTACATAGGTCTAATGTAGCCGGGGTGCATAGTCAGGGCTGACCCATGCTTATATGTCGGCCTGGGCTGTGTAAGAATGATGACTGATGCATACATGTGGGTTCGGGGCTGTGTAAGAATGATGACAGATGCATATATGTGGATTCAGGGCTGTGTATATGGATGACTGATGTGTATATGTGGGTTCGGGGCTGTGTACGGAAGCACTAAGATTCCTGCTAGTCAGAATGAGTCAGATGAGTTTGAGGACTTTGACGTAGTCACGTACACGCGCTGAATCCACAGATACCATCAGCATCCTGCTTAGAAGACGAGACAGTATGCGTCAGTCATAATGCTTACACAGTCCAGGCAGAGCATATAAACATGGGTCCCTGACAAGCACCGGTAGATGAGGACTATGACCAACACAACAGCGGGCTAGGTGAACAGTCCGGAAGAAGCGCCTATAGAGGCGAGACTTTAGTAATCTAATGACTTCCAAGCTATCATAACTAATAGAAACGTAAAGGTTCCTGGCACGCACTGTGAGTGGCTTGCAGGAGTACGACCGACACGACACGCGCTGAACACGGAGTCTGAAGCAGCTTACGAGATGAGAATTACGTAGTCCATTACTTCCAAGCTATCAGACCTTATCCAAACTAACACGGTGTCATGGCACGCACTGTAGTACTGAGGATTAGACCTAAACTACACGGGCTGACACGGATGAGGCGTTGATGAGACGAGACTTGTGCAGACTATGACTGCCAAGCTATCAGAGCTTATGAAACTTAGCGATTTATGGCAGGCACTACAATGATGACGATTTCGACCTACACTACACGCGCTGACACGCATGAGCGCGTTCCAGCGGTAAATGATTGCCGGGTGAAGGTGTCGACAGATGCGGTCTCGCCTCCTCGGTGCGTCCCTTATTTTCTGAGGCGGGTTAATGTGATTCTGATGACTGGTGTCGTTAGCTATGACCTGCCGGGATCGTCGGCAGCGGATGATGTGCTGTTTCGGCAGTCGTCGTCGATCGTCGTTCCTGACGGCTCTAGCCATTTTGTTGGCGCCAGCGGTCCTGTTTATCCTCAAGACGTTCGTGAGGTGGGGGCTGCATTTATGCCCCAAAATCCCTGGATATTATATGTGGCATGGGGCCCGGTCGACACTCCATATCTGTGGCTGCCGAACTATCGTTTCTTTGTCCATCGCGGACTACTGTTGTGTCGAGAGCGGAACTTCTCGTTTTTCCAGGGATGTATCAGGGTGTGTTTGAATGGTCAGGACCTCGCACCTCTTATCACCATCATTATTCCTCATCGTTTGGGTGGTCCCGAGCGCTTTCACCCTTCGTTGCCAACTCGGCTCATGATTTCGGAGTTCCCTCTGCCGTTGGTGGAAATCGCCTCTACGCATCGCCGGGAATGGGACTGGGGATCAGTAGAGTTCAGTCCTTTTACCCTCAGGCAGACTGAGTCGCTTGCTCGACTCAGGGAAAGTTGGAATGAGGCTCGACGTTCGGGGGACATTGTGGGTAGACCTAAGTACGTCCGGTGATAGCATTACATATCTTTGGTTCTTTTAGACAATTTTCTTCGGTTGATGGGTTACGTTGTGCAATATCAGTTTTGTTTGACTGGCTCAAGCGTGGGAGGTCTTTATCGGATATGATTTATGCGGCCATTGGTAGAATTGAAGAATAGCTATGATCTGACTATGAAACATATTCATGGTCTGACAACGTGAGCCATTATGGCCGTGAATCTTGATTCTCTGCAGGAGACTCGTGCTTGTGGCTGACGACTGGCCAGTGACAGCACAGCCTTCGGCCGGAAGTAACTTATGCAAACTACTGGTTTACTGAGGGGGTGCCTTTTCTTGCTGTGCACCCCGGGGGGCACCGCGATTCTGGGGTTACGCCCTAGGGTGCCAAATAGAACTACCCTTCTATTTGGGTCTTCAATCTTGAGATATGAGCTCAGGGGAGGTCGGTTTGAGCGCATGTGAAGTTATTTTAAAATTTGAGCGCAACAAATTCCATTATACATCAAATCTGAACAAATTTCGTGTATAAACTTGTGTGCTACAGCGAGTGTGTGAGCCGTTATAAAAAGTGACCATCGAACGCGATGATTTGGCGCGCGCCACATGCACACCGAATAAGGCAGCATTGCTGGTCCCTACAAATATGGTTCTGCGCACCGGCAGGCACCGGCACGCGTGCCATCTAGGCTTCAACTCAAACCACAACCATTCAATTTTGTGTTTCTGCTGGGGTGCTAAAGTATCTCTTCTGAATAGTCTGGGGCTATCAAAAATCGTCCATAATTGAACGGAAAGGTCGTAACAAGGCACACAACGTCGCCAATCATCGAGACACTGTTGGCATTTCAGCTTTTGCTGCACAGCGCATCTGCATTTCTAGTCCAACGTCACTTCCAACGTGCCATGCAGCGAACTTTTTGATGTCTATCAGTGCTCCCTTACATGCCCGGAATGTCGCAACTGTCTAAGTCCATCCGGGATCATTTTCTGTGCTCTCCGCGATATATATCGTAACTTGCTGCCCGATCTGCTGGTCTGAACGTTCATACGGCACACGCATCACGCGAATATACGAACAGATGGCCCATCCATTCTCAAGCTTGGACGACATGAATTTCATGAAAGTGACGACGAGTCAAGTGCCTTCGGTCGCGGTCACGTGTTGGTCAGTCCCAATCGTCAAGTCGAGACTCATCCGTGCCCCCTATACCGGGGTTCTATAAGGTCTGGAGCACTGTAGACCTGCCCCTTTATCGCAGCTTGTTCCCCGCCAACATCTGCTTTCCGTGCCCAGAGGTAATATCTGCTCCCCAGCATTGATCTATCTCTTTGCACATCCCCCCACCAGCACGGTAAGCTTCCACAATCCTGCATCACATCAACCTCAATCTCACCTCTAGTCAGCCTCAAGATTGCCGTGTTGGAAATGTCTTTCAAGGCCATCTTCAAGACTCTCAAGACAAGGTTTGGGAAGAAGGAACGCACCGGTCCTTCTGGCCCATTCCTGGTTAACGTGATGATGATCCCTGAGGTTAGGAAGGAGACTGAGCTCGCAATGGAGCTGCGAGGTCGGTCAGCCGCCTCCTTGATGGTCGACGCTGAGTGCGCCCAGGTATCCTCAGCCATCCTCATGCCACCGCCCTCATCGCTGACAGACCTGCGGGCGACAGTTGCGCGAGATGCTCGGGCGGAAATTCGGTATGATTGGTAGCAAGAGCTCTAAGGTCGGTCCCACTACAAGGTGCACCATCCACCAGGGCTGACATGGTTTCGATCCAGGCGGCCCAGTCGATCTCAAGCGAGTCGATCGTGGCGCCTTCGGTTGACGCTTCAAGCCTTGCGAGCATCATTGATGCGAATGAAAAGGATAAGGATAACATGGGTCCCATTAAGTACATCTTATCTGACCTCCATTCTCACCTCGAAGCTGATCCTCCGATAGCTTGTCGACAGGCCTGAAGGCCAGCCACCACCGCGATATGCCGGCCGAGAGAGACGTCCTCTGCTTGATGAAGTCAGTGATATCATTCATTCTTCCACAATGACACTCATCCCTGTTTAGCTTCGGGCACTCGTCCAACAGGAGCGCCGTCACGGATACAAAATCTGCGGTCGCTGTGATGAGGTCAGCCTCCTTTATTAGTGATATCTGTTTAGCTCGCCACTGACTCTGTAAAACTCTAGCCGTCGACTGAAGGACGATGTGAAGATCGCTGCTGACAGTGAGAAAGCCGTGTTGGCGATGATGGGGTAAGTTGTAATCGTCTACCCTGCGCATCAAGCACTAATACCGCCGTTTAGCCTCGAGGCCAACGCCGAGAGGGTCTGCTCCCCAACTGAGAAGGAGGTGTTGGAGATGATGGGGTGAGTTTATCTCTTCATTTTCTTCGCTGCTCCACAAGTGCTTACTCAAATAACTTATCAGCTTCCCAAGGCGCACAAAGAAGGATGCCACCCCACGATGCGATGAAGAGCCAGCCAAGATCAAGGAATACGACGCGCAGATCGGCGCACAGGCGTCGGTCTCCGTTGGTGGTCGAAGCTCCGCACGCGTCCAGCGTCTCTCTGGGGGTATGGGCGGTGCACAGGCACCCGCCCACCCCGCGATGGCTCGTCAGGAGCCCATCGTTGAGCGCTGCGACGCGGACAACTCCGCCACCATCGGTGTTGGTGTTAAGACTGGTAGCAGGTGAGTCGTGATATGCACGCAATTGCTGCTGAAGATACTTACGTTCTTTTGTCAGTCCCTTTGTCCAAGATCTTCTCGAGAATGTTGCCTCACTCTCTCCCGCCAACATTCTATGCGAGGCATCCACCAAGACCAAGTAAGCTCAGCCTCCTTTTCTCAATCCATACCTCAGCTTACATGTGCCACCCTAGCCCACCAAGAACTTCAGCTAAGGACACCAAAATCATGTGGTCAGTACTCAGCTCTACCAACGGCCACAAGCTCGGCGCGCTTCGTCATTCCCCAGCAGTTGTGATGCGAATGACTGGCAAAGAAAACATGCCTGCACACTTCTACCTGAGGTCATGTGTCGCCCCTGCACCACCCCCGACGATGTCCCCCTTTATCCGAAAGGCCGTACAAGCGATGAAGAAGTGGGACGCGGATATCGCCGAGGATCCATTCTGGGCTGAAGTCTGAGTAGCGGCACGGTACACTTCGCTATGACAACAGTTCACAATCACACCAAAAGTATACCTACTTATTTCGCGCTTTGATTTAGTCTCTCGCTCGTCTTCCACCCTAATTTCCAGCTATTGTTATCGCCATATCTATTCTCTACTCTATGTCTCTCCCGTGTTTTGCTTTAGCTATACCTCTTCCTATTATTAATATGTTCCTGTCGTATACCCTCTACCTAATATTTATACCATCGATATCTCTGATTTCCCCTCATATCTCGTCTCAGTCCCGCAAAGTTTTGTCTAGAACCCCTTCAGATTTTCAAAATAAAGGGGGAGACAAGAGCCGTAGGGGATTGCATCGATAGCTTGACACGCAAAACTTGGCTCCGCGTGAAGGTGTGAATGCCTGCATGACCTCGAGCTCAACGGTGGTGGTTCAGGAACCGTCGAGATGCAGCCGCAAGGAAGCGCCAGATTGGTAGCATTCCGAAACCATTGTTCAAGGCGCAAGGAAGGGAAATGCGTGAATTTAGTATGCCATCCGTTTAGGTGAAGAAGGTAGTGTCATTGATAGGATCCATCGTACGCACTACGTACATCAACGCGTTGGAGCGCTCGACGACGGTCGGGGACCTGAACTACATAAAATTTTACTCTGAACCCTAATTTATAAGGTCTCAATCCTCTTGCGCATGGCATCCGCCCGTAGTCTGAACGCCTCAATTCTCCGCTCCCCATCGCCCTTCAGTTGACTGTACTGTAACGCGATCTCATGCCTGATCCACTCTTCCACTGTCATGTTCTGCTCCGGCTCCGTAAACGCGACTATATGTGAAATCGGTAGAATGGCGAGCGGTGGCAAGAACGCTTGCGGTTGTGGCGAAGTGAAGCGGGAGGTGCCGGCATCGGGTGGCTGAGGTGAACGGACCGGCGAAAGAGGAGGGGGTGGCGGAGTGGACGGAGACTGGACTCCATGCAGCGGTTCGCCGTCGGCAGTCTCGTCCATCGCGTCGTGTTTTGTTTCCTTATCCACATCAGCGGGCACAGGTGTACTCTCACTGTGCTCCAGAGCTAGAGCGGGCTCGGCTGGGACATCTGGCCCTTCTTCATCATCTGTGGATATCTCGACGACCTTCATGACCTGCTTGTGAGTAGTAGATTCCTCGTTCCCCTGCTCCACCGTAGCCACAGAAAGACGTTCCTGGAATTTCTCCGTGTGGCTATCACCCGCCTGGGCTTGTTGTAACTTGCCAAAAGTTGGGTGATCTTCTTCTGTGACCGTAGTTATTTCAGGTTTCGACTGAGCGTAATTTGCGGGTGGGTGGGGCGATGCCTCCTTTGGTGGCACTTTATTCGGCGCCGCCTTGGGTTTTGTCGCAATCAGCTTCGCTTCAGGTACATGCGCCTCTGACTCGGAAGATTCCACGATTAACGGGCGCGCCTTCGATTTCGATTGCGACTTTGACCTGACCAACTTCTGTTTCGGCTCGGCTGCGCGAGATATCGGTTTCGATGAAATGGTCGGGACGTCGGTAGCAGGATCGGAATCTGGAGCGGTTACTTTGGCATCCGTCCTAGCTTTGGCATTTGCATTTGCCTTCGTCGGTTTGATTTCCTCCGTTGTATCCTCCGCCAGATGTGGATCCATCACCGGGTCTTTCTTTGGCTTGCTCTTCTTCGGCTTGGTTGACTCCACCACTACGTCGTCTTCCTCCAACTCCTCGATAACATCTTCCTTCTTTTTACCCTTGCCTTTAGCCTTGGTCGTTCTTGCCTTCGTCCCACTGCTGTCTTCCTCGGCCACTGACCCTGCTCGTGATCCACCGCGCGTGACTCGACGTTTGCTAGGTTCAGCTGTCGGCTCAGGCGTAGATTTCGTCTTGGACGCGGACGCCGACCGGCCTTTGCGGATTGGGGGCAGTTCAAGTTCGTCCTCCGACTCGTCCGCCACATCACTGTCTGGAATCTTGGTTGAACGTGATGGTCGGACACTCTGTTTCGGCTTCGGCTTCGGCTTCGGCTTCGGTTTCGACTTTGGTTCAGGAAGAGAAGAAGAGGGCGGTTTGGTGGATGAGGACGCGCTCTTTGCAAAGAATGCGCAGGGTGTATCTGTCTTGAACGCACGTTTTTCATGTTCCTTCCTGATCAGAAATGAGTATGTCTCTGCTCTATAGCCTGCTAGTTGAACATACGTCGGGTCATCATCAGGCTCCCATCCGCTCAGTGTACAGCCGCAGTAGAAACACGCAGCCGTGTCATCGTCGTCATCTTCATCTGCGACTTGAGGGGTAAAGACAAAACCTGCTTGAGCCATCTGCGTGAATGTTGTTTGAGATCGACCGCAAAGCTGGCTCACAGAGCTCTCACCTTCTTCGAACTAGCGCCATGGCCTTTAGTCGCGTCGTGCGGCCAGTGTGTGAAGGTGCCGAGACGGGCCTTCTCCATTGTCTTGCTGGTGGGCAGGCGCTTCTTGTCGTTGAACACGTAGCTTATCGAGAGTGGGTGAGCAGTACAACAGATCTCGCAAGGTATTCGCTCACAGGCCATCCTCATCAACATCATACCTCAGCCCGCATCTGACAGATGCCCATACACAGCTGCTCCGACACTTTGTCCAATGAAGCTCAAAAGGATCGTCGTCATTGGCCCACCCCGCGAGTTCCTTTCCGCAATTGAAGCACTGCACGTTGTCTCTCTCTGTCCAGCTCGGATCGAAGTAGAAACCAGCCTCAGCAAGAGTTTTGGGAGTAGCTGCAAATGACGCGGGATGAGTCCACCTTATAGACGCAGAGGATGAAAGGGACGGGTTCTTGACGCGTTTTACTTGCGAGAATGACTCGAGGCGCCCTTTGTATGTTTCCATCGTCGCGGTTGGTAGGAAAGTTACGACGCGCGCATGACAACGTGACACCCCTGTTTACATCTACCCACAACATGAGACCAGTAACTTATGGCCGCAAATCATCTAAGAGACACGTAGAGACCACGCAGAGGGGTCTATCTAATAGCCTAGACGATCGACCTCGCAAGCGATCCAAGACAGTTGTCGAAACAGTTGAACCGATCGCGGCTGCGGACGGTATGTCTATCTCGGTGCTCGATGCTGCCGCGACTTTCTCAGTGGCTTTCACAGAGGAGATGCACGAAACTAAATTAAAGGATACTACTGGGCGGAATACGCTCGTAACAGAGGTCACCCCCGAGCCTGGTCCGTAACATGAACAGTCTGTCTGCCTACTCATGTTTACATCCATTGACAGGAACACGGTCCCTATCGCCGACCACCGCCAGCAAAGCACAAAGCACCTATCTGGCTCGCACGTCTAGCAGATCCGTGTCAAAACTAGCTGCTACACCAACCCTCCTTGCCGATGACTCATGGATGGCCTCAAACCCTTCCACACCGAAGAAGCCCGCGAAGGACCTGTCTCAAATCTTCGACGTCAGTGCTCACAGTGCAATCTCACGAAGTGGAAATGGGCTTGCGAAACGCATGCTTTCGCGCTCACGGACAGAATCATCTCTGGAAAGCGTAAATGCCGGCCCTGCCTTAAAGGCAAAGCCTTTCGAATCACTTTCCACCAGGTCACACTCTCAAAGCGAACAGTCCCCTCGCAAACGCGATTTTTCCCGCTCTCCCTCACCTATCACGGTGCCGTCGGTACTCAATGTACCCGTTACACATGCCCGCACATATGCAGGCCAATCGCGGTCCTTCCTCATCCCTATCCCAACTTCACAGATCCCCGCTGTTTCTCAGTTGGGCCTAAATGTAGAAACAGAGGACAACCCTTTGGATGAGTTTGAAACTCGCGAGTCCTATACTGATCTTCGCACACGGTGGGGCATCGACAACTCTGAGGACGATCCGTATCCTAGTCGCGATTATTCTCGATCGCCCTCGCCCTCGGGATCTCGGTCAAAATCCCCCGGAAAAGTGGCCAAGGGAAAGGCCAGAGCGCATGGGCCCATAGTCTACGCAAACGGCTTGACAAATGATTTAAAGAGCATCACGGAACTCCGCTCCAAAGGTGAAAGTCGACGGTTTCTAGATGAAGTCGGCTATCTATTTGAGGGGCTAGAACCCAGTGGGGGACTTGCCGTTCGAAGAGCCAGGTGAGGCGCCAGACCTTATCAATCTCCCACATATTTGACTGAATCACCATTTGAGTGCGCTGGAAGTAGTCACCAAGCTCTGTTCCCCTGAGTTCGCGCGCAAGGCTAAGGCAGCAGATCTCCACATTCGCATATGGACGGAACTCATCTCAGCCGGTGCCATCGAGGACAAGATTCTCGCCTGCATCTTATCATTTTTCGCTGCCCTCATTGCCCGTGATCCCACTTCACTACAGGAGCTAGCGAACAACAGCAAAGACTCCAGTGTGGATATTATTCAAACACTTTCGGGCCTGCTAGGCGCAGCTTCGGGGACCGGGTTTGCCATTGGGGAGCGGGAGAAAGATCCTCTCGGCCTTGTCACGGCCGGCGTGCGCGATGCTGAGCTACGAACGTTGGGTGTCACGAGAGTGGAGAAGGCTTTGGTGAGGCTCAGCACCCTTCTCACTTGTTTGAAAGCCACTTAAACTATCTATTAGTTGACCTCGTTAGCAAGCACGATTTCCAAGAAGTCGGGTCTCTTCCCAGAAGATACTTCGGTACTTAAGTTGGCCTTCGACGTGGTATTCTCCGCTCATCCTATGATTAGGTATCAAATCGGCTTCTCTTATCTCATGCCCTCGCCGCCTGGCCCCCATCGGCGCTTTCGTCCTATCATTTCACCGCAATTCTAGCCAGTCTGCGGTCTGAAATTACGCTCATAGCCACCCGCCTTTCGGCCTACATATCTGGTCTTCCTCTCCTCCCACTGGCCTCACCGCAGACATGCTTGGACATGCCGTCCTTTCAACATATCGAGAATTGCCTGAGGTTGATGGACTCATATCTGTTGGGCCAGTGGCATACCAACCTTGGGAAGGGCGGAAGGATACCGCCAAAGAATGCGTTGGATGCTGACAGGAAGGACGGGTTGGCTGATGAGCTTGTGTCTACATGCGTTGCTGCAGAATTAATGGCACGAGATAGCGAAACTACGAGCAGCCTCGGTGAGTAGTGATCTTGTGTTCACTGCATCCTTCGCTAATCCTTGCACGACAGCTCAAAAGTGCACAGAGAGTGCCTTGAGGGCACTCCTGAGCCTCACTCAAGATGACAAGGAATGGTGCCAATCCCTCATTGTCAGCGAGATGACCCTTCTGTTCCTCGTACGGACTATCATGCAATCACACAAACAGCGATCACTCTCTTCACGTGCAATGGGCGTACTTGGCGCTGAAGATGAGGACGATCCCCAGAGTCTTGACCGGATGTGCCTCGCTCTGGGAGTCTTGACTAATTTGGTTCAAGCTTTGAAGACAGCGAAGAATCTGCTTCGCAAAACGCGTGCGTCCGCTATCACCGTTCGTGATACAATGCTGATCCATAAGTTGCAGTGATGAACGTCGACTGCATCGGCAAACGCGCTTGCATAATCGCGTGCGAATGCGACAGCCGTGTCAGTGCTCTTGCCTGCCTTGCTCAGGTCTATGTTCAGCTAGGGAACGAAAGGACAGATCCCGGTGCCGATTTCCTGCGAGGGCATCTTGCTGTTCTCTTCGGACTCTTGATGCGTGACAGCACGGCTAATCAACAAGAAGTCTTAAGAGCACTTGCTGGCTCGACAGATCGCCAGAAACTCTCTGGCTTGGCTCAACAAGCAGGAGATTTTGTCGGCTTCTACGCTCAGCTTACAGCTCGTTTGAGTGCAGCTGCCGAACATTGCGACGAAGAACAAGATGAGCCGCCCTCTGATCACTTGGGCATGGAACGAATCGGCCGGAACGGAAACGGACATATCGCCGAGGAGGTGGTCAACTTCCTACAGCAGCTATCTGCTCAGATGAGCAGTCCCTAGCTGTCGTTGCAGGAATTTATTAGATGGTGGTATTTTAAAAGATATCTCTGCACATTATACATAGAGATCACGACAAGCTACCCTATAACGGCACATCTACTTGAACGTCGGTACTTTGCTCGTCATCCCCTTCCTCCACTGTATCTAGAAAGCTTTGCTCGATTGCCTGGAGATACATATTCATCTTCCATACATCCCCAATCTTGATATCTGCATTATCAAAGGCGAGGGCCAGGAATGGCTCCCGACTGGAGTCTTTTTCATTATATGGTTGTGGAACGCCGGAAGGGGGCATCTGGGGATAGCGAGCGGAGAAGTGGGTTAATAGAATGTTATCAGCTTTCATCCTGTACTATCAGTTGGCTTGTGTTCTCAAAAAAAACTTGAAGAAATCATTACCTGCGCCCAATGTCTACAGCCTGACCGAATGTACTATGTCTTTTAACGTGTGCTATGGCCGTCTCCGTAGGGTCATCTCCCATGGAGGCCTCATGGATAAGCAAGGTAGCGCCCTTGCCTGCCCAAACAAGCCTGTCTGTTGGTATTGTATCTCCGGAAAAGCTACAGCAAGACCGTACGTAGTCAGTCCCTGATTGCAAGACAAACGCAGATCTACTCACACAACACTCCAGCCTTCTATGTGCTTAATAAGCGCGGCATAACATGGCGCCGTGTGGTTGACGTCCACAGTACCGAAACTCTGCAAGCCCAGAGTCTTACAGAGTTCACCGACCAATCGTTGAGACCTGGTTACAAGATTAGAATCGCAACATGTGAATCAGAGCACGCTTACTCAGGCACACTTAGCCAGTGATACGCATTGCCGTAAGTTCGGACGGGCTGCCTTGTGTTCACATGCAATACGTCACTGAGAATACACTTGACACCATTCTCGCTTGAACGATTCAGGCCTAGATCTTCGATGTCTGCATATTCGTGAATGTACAAGAACACTTCGGACTGCGCAATGAGATACAATGGCTCTGTTGGGGGAGGATCAAGCTGCTTGCTGCATAAGACTACGCTTTCTTTCGGAAGAATGAGGATACGTACACGAGAACGCATAGCCAGAATCTTGGCCAGTCCACCGTGATGGTCTGCGTGGAGGTGGCTAATGAAGATACATTTGAGCTCGCGCAAAGCATCCCATGCATTGGGGGACATTGATTCACTTGTCCCAAAGTGCCTGGCGAATTGCCCCCATGTTCCTTCACCAGTGTCCAGTAGAATACTTCCGTAGTTTGGTATCCGCACGAGTGTACTGGAAACTGGAGAACACAGTGAGTGCAGATCTTGATATACTATGTGAGAATAATGAATTCACCATTTCGATATTTAGTCGGCACAGCGCTGCTTGTCCCCAAAGGAGTTATGATAACATTAGAGCCTGGCGTTTCAGGGATGGAGCTGCACAATGAATATTGCACAACGGCATCCTTAGCTTCTTGGAATCGTTTTGCGGTCAAATCTGACAGAGCCAACGGCGCGTGGACCTCGGCTGCGGGGTGAAACAAGTCCTTCTCTTCCATCAACTTGTCGTATACAGGAGGGTGAAATGGTCGGATACTATGCCGCGCATTCGCACGCATCATGGAGGAGTTGGCCGGGATATTTGGTATCGCTGCCTTGAGCGTGAGCCACATATTCTGCTAAGATTCACTAGACTGACCTTCGTGGGATTTAGCTGCGTTGAGTGAGTATGTCGGTATCCGAAATATGTTGGCATCCAATTGGCTGAGGCGCAGCTGATTGAACGCTGCACTTGTAAAGGTGACTGGATTTGGCCCATGTTGCTTCGAACTAATGACATGCTAAGGGCCGTTTTAGCTTGATGAGAGGTTGACATACTTCAAGACGTACCTGGACGTCTGGTGCAAAGCGATTCATGAATGAGATGTATCTCTCATCTTCAAGGACATCGTCACCGCAGATGTGGAATACGGTTCGCACGGAGCACTCGTCGATGTCTTTTTCGGCTGAGCTGAGAAACCTCGAAAAGGTTGGTGACTCTTCGAATGAACTTGTCAGTGGCGATATGTGCCCGCGCGTCGGGGTATCGAGAATCAAAGCCACCTATGAGGAAAAGGTCAGAACGATCGACATATACCTGAGGATAAGACAAAGTATGACGCACGGAAGGAGCCTCGCTTGCGCCCATGACTTCCTCGGGTCTAACGGTCCTTTCTACCATCTGCCCATCCTCCTTCGCCTTGAAGGTAATAGTCAGACCCTGCGTTAAAGACCTCCTTTGATCCCCATTCGGGATTTGAAGTGCCTTGGCTTTCGCAGCATCGAATTTTCCACGTATGCGTGGCCCCACTATCGCGTAAGCCAGAGTGGGCTTGGTTTCTACGGTGTTGCAGGGAGCATCGCGTACTAGAGAGAAGGGTGGCAGCTGCTCGTCCTGACCATTGATGGCGGCGGGGCGGCGGGGTCTATAGTTTTGAAAAGGAGGGCTGCGGAAACGCTGCACTAACGATGGGCCTGCTACGGGGGCTGGTGTTGTTTGCTTTGCGCTTTCGTGTTTCTGTGAAGTGGATGACTTCTTGCCTTTTCCGCCAACCATTTTCCCGCTGGCATGTTGAGCCTCCTGTTCCACTTTCTGATTCGCTGTGGGTGTTACTTGCGGGAATATGGCTCGGACCATGACCTCTCGCCATCGCTGAGCTAGCTGGCCCTGCAAGTCCTGAGGATTGAAACCAACAGCTCTCGATAATTCTTCTACCGATACATTGTGGTCCTCCAAGTTGCGAGGCACATGCGATTCAGGATTAAGCTTCTCGCTCAAAGGATTGGGACGTTTGGAAGAGGACGACTCGGCAGAGGAAGACCGTTTGCGCTTGACCGGCGTGGCGCTTACTTCGTGAAGCTTCTCCGAGCCGTCGTCAAATAGCGATCCCAAAGTGTCCGGTAACAGCGGCAGGGCATATACTGTTACATGTTCATCCTTGTAAACCGGATTCGACGCGTGTGAGGAGGGTCTTAGAAGTGGTACGTCTTTCGGATTCACAGTCAAGTTGCTCCTGAATAAACATCAGCACAATGAATCAATTAGGCAAAAAGAGCATTGACCTGAAAACATATTTACGCATAGCTGCTATGAAATGGGTCAATCCTTGAGGACCAATGACGGCGATTTGACCGAGGTTCGCGTCGCCCAATGTCATGAGCATCCCTACGTTCCACAAAACTGATTAACAAAAATATATGAAACCCATTTGGAAAGACGCACCAGCAAGGCCGCTGGCTCTTTGGGTACCAACAGAAGTAATAAATATGCCCTTGGTTTTCTTCCAATTTGGCCGGCCCTGTATAAAAGTCCTGTTGATGTTCTCTCCAGCATTGAAGATATATTTGGCCGAGTCAAATTCAATGACGATAGTGGGTTCCGTGTCCGACGTGACGGTGCTCAGCACATTCGCCGACCAGTTCATAGTGACTTCCTGGCGAGCGAGAGATAGGTGAAAGGCTCTACGAAAGAGAGTATTATATACACAGCATTTAGTTCGACAAGCCAGTCTAGTTAGCATGCAGTAGACGTCGTAGAGAGAAAAGACTCGACAGGAGTCAGGACTGAGTACTGAGGCCTGAGGACAGAAGCAAAGAATTCCGGTCACATGCATCCCATCGATCGCGCTTGGGCAATGACACTGACACTGACAGCGACATGCAACTTCAACTTGCACACCGTGATCAAGCACACATCCACCATCTAGATCTGTGAATAAGTATGCGCAAACTTCTCAACTTTCGGCGTCGCGCAAAAACACCTTCTGAATCTCTTGGGGACCTGAAGCAATCAACTAATATTCCACCCGCTGTTCGTTGCGTTCCATTGTCATCACTACTCCTTGACCTATCCTCATTGAACGTCTACGTCGTAGAAACCTACGTGGGAATTGGCAATCAAGGAATGGTTGGAATACAGCCAGACCAATACCACCAAGGAAGAATATCAATCTATCAACAATTTTGCCAGGCTCTTTCGCAAGTGGCTAAGGGGCAATCGCGGTACTATCTACCTTTACAAGTTATGGTACACAGCACTCTATCTAACAAAGGTCCGGCCTAGGTTTTCATTCTCTTGAAACTATCGACACTGAGAATGTTGAACCAGAGGCCATCATACCCAAAATCTACGAGTTTAGTCGTGCGATGGACGTGGGTCAGCCTGATAACGCGCATAATATGCTAGTGTCGTGCTCAATATATCTGCAGGGTATCCAGATCAGCCCATACCTCGCAAAATCGACCAAATAGGTACTAACACGAGCCGCTTCATCGACTTTCTTTCCAAGAAGGGTTATTTGGAGGGAGATATATATGAACTCCTTCGGCAATGTGAGCTCATGGACGACAATCTCCGGCGCCAACGACGCGTTGAATGGATCATGACCCAGCACGACGTCTTCTTCAAGCAGCCGGTGGGCGGGAAATCGCGTCACACGGCCCTGGAAGGCGACGCTCTCAAAGGCACATTTCGGATCGCAGACCTTGGCGAAAATTTCGTGTTGGTCCAGACCTATGATAACGGTAATTAATTATATATCTCCTTTGCGCGCATTTGATGCTAAGAGATGCTATGAAACTAGGGGAGTTGGCGCTGTCTCCAACCGACCCGCTAAAAATGCAAATACCTTGTCCCGCCATCGGCATGCTTCAGCTGGGCGACACGATATCCTGCGACATCTGCAAGGCGACAGGTGCGGATTACTGGGTACCAGTTTCCTCAGCGTATGTCAGTTTGTCCAGGACTGTTCACTGTCCCTGCTAATCGAGGATCCAGTCGCGTGGACCCCACCGGCTTGGCAGTATTTGGCGGGCCTCCGACGATCTCCGAAGCCAACGAATCTCCAGCAGTACAGGCTCTCGACGCTGAGATCGATAAATTCTTATCACTAAGCAATGTGCCCGCCAAACCAATAAAAAGCAAGGTTAAGGGAAAACCTCCTGCCGCCACCGTTCCCGCCGCCACGGCTAGTTCGCGTCCTCAGGCGTCGCTGGCATCGCTATCAGAATCTAAAAGGGAACTCAAAATTGCTTCCATCCTCGCTGATGACGGTTACCAGCGCCGCAGGCATGCACTGCTACAGGCCGGTGCCCTACCAGACCTTGGCTTCCCAGACGCAATGTACACTGAGGAGTGGTTTCTGGGTAGAGAGAACCATTGGGAAAGGACTCCTGATGAAGGGGAGGAACACGAGGATGAGGACGATGATGAGGACGGGGACGACGACGACGACGACGACGACGACGGTAGTGGTGGCGGTAGTGGTGGCGAAGGGGGCGAGGGTGATTGAAAATTTTTTTTATACAGATATGAGGCTGGCATGCGCTCAGCACTGACAGATACGTGGATGGAAGGTAAAGAGGGAGTTGGACAATAGAGGAGTACGGTTTGATGGCAGTACCAGTTCATGTCACCAGGCGCAAATTGAAAACTTGTGCTCTTCCAAGAAGCATTCGAGATTATCATTTCGGGTGATCTGGACGAGCACAATGATCTGACTGGTGAGGATACATATGTTCCCGGTGTTCTTTAATATCATTGCCCAGTAATGTTGTAAAGCGAGAGGTCATAAAGTCGTCAAGTGTCGTGCAGTGTTCGTAAAAGTTCGTCAAGTGGAGTGATGCAAATGGGACCAGAGAAAATGACTAGGTGGGGAGAGCGGGTGCATGCATAAGAAACGTAATAAAGTTAATGATGAAAGTCGAGATAAAGCGAGATATAATGGAGATCTAAAAGCAGTATTGAGGAGAGAGATAGAAGTATGCGCAATTGGGGGTACGGAGCTATGTGCTGAGGGCTTCAGCTGCGCTGGGCGGCCGTGATACGACGCTTTCGCTTTTGCCGCGCCTGCGGCCAATGGAATCAGGAGTGGATCGTTTGGCGTTCACGGACAGGGACGAGTCGTCCTGGGATCGTGTAAAAAAGTCATCTTCCGCCTCGTACGGGGAGGATTCAGAATTTATCTGCAGAGGCCCGTGTTTTAGCCAAGGACTCTCTTCCCCAGGTATGGATGATCTAGAACACGTACCCATTGCCCTAGCACCTCTGCAATGCGGGATGCCTCCTCTTGGCTAAATGTCCCCTCCGTTCCATCTGCTGCGCGCAGCCTCAGCAGCTGACTTGTCGTGCGCTCGCTCTTGCCTTCGCTCGCTCCTGGTATCTTCCCCGGGGTTTTCTCTGTACTATCGTCGGCAGGAAATATGACCGAGTTCCGGGGTGTTGTAGGTGGAGCGCCATTTCCCAACCGCGCCTGGGTATCCTCAGGGATTTCAGATTCGGAGCGGTCCCAGTCCTCATGTTGGGATCCAGTCGAGTGTATGGAAGTTGTAGACGAGGATCTGGCTAGAGACATTATGGTATAATAAAGAAGAGGGCTGTTATGAATAAGAATAGAAGGGAAGGGAAATGTCGTGGGTCAGTGAGAGCCTAGATGTCGGCGGGGTCGGTGGGCGGGTGTGTTTGAACGATCAACAACCGCCAGAATTAAAAACGCGTCTCCACGTGATCCCCGGCAGCGCGTACGGCAGGGGGGTTATGCAGCCGACTCTCAAGTTGCAATTATATCAATAAGATGGAGATTTTATTAGGTTCCCGCTGCTGCAGACACAGGAAGCCAGAATGTAAACAACGAATGTACTAAAGGTATGTATGGATGCAAAGTGTAAATGATGGCGTACGTACGCTTGGTGCAACCAAAACAGTACGAACTATGCTGAGGGATTCTCCGGTTCGATGAGCAAGCAGAATGTGTGAAGTAACCGTAAGTAACCAATGCAGCCGGGAAGGGGTATATGCGTCTGAGTCGGTTAGAGCAAACAAGCCAGGGCTGCGAGACCGAGGAGACCGGCCAGGGTGTTGCTCACGCGGTGGCTTGCGCTTGCGCCGTTGACACCCGCACCTGCGGCCTGGGCTGTCGATGAGCCCGCCTTCGCTGTCGAGGTGCCTGAGCTTTTCCCTGACGCTGATGATGGGGCAGCGCTAGAGGATGAAGAAGCGGGCGCGGCGGCAGCAAGAGCGGCAACTGGAGTCCATGCCGCCGCAGAGTTGGCTCCATTGTTGTTCTCAATGTAGGGTAGGAACGAGACAGCGCCGGAGCTGGATAGTTGGACCAAAGAAGTCACCCCTGCGAAGTAGGTGGCAAGCGGGTCCTTGGTTGTTGGGCCCGCCAACTGCTGCGTGTTGTTGTTCTGAAAGGCTGTCAATCTCACAGCCGACCGATCTGAAACGGAAAACATACCATAACATTGATGACGTAGGTGTTAGAGCTGTCCTGGGGAACGTATGCGAACTCATGTTGAACCTGTGGCGCAGATAATCAGTTCAGCTAATAAGGATTGGTGTTGAGAATCCGTACTGTGTTGTCTACTTGGAAGAGGGATGAAACCTGGCCGGGGCTGTTGGGAACGGTTCCAGAGCCGCTAACCAATGGGTACGTCTGGGAGAATGGCTGATACCAAGAAACTGGCCGCAACGAAATTAGCTAGCGTCATTAATTTTGAAATTACTGTACTCACAGTGAATGACGAAGATGTCTGCGCTTCCCGCCGGTACATCCGGAACGTCCAAGAAATGCACGTGGTTGTTGGCAAGGGCCATGACCGGATTGTAGGTAGCGGGATACGGCGACGGGCCAACATCCGTCCAGGTAATGGCGGTCGAGTTGGCAGCGACTAGGTCACCCATGTCAAGGAACCACATCTCCCCCTTCGAAAGTGCGTCTGCATGACCGTCAGCGTATGAAGGACTTGTCGGACAGTGTTTACTCACAGAAAACATTGGTGTCATGGTCCAGAACCGCCTCGAAGTTTGAAATATCGAACCCACCAGGGGTGGTTTGCTGCATTGACCAGCCGGGCGTGGCGGCATTGTAGATGTAGACGCTGTTCGGGTTCGCTGTATCACCGTTTATGACGTATATCGCGTTGGAGTACTATCAGGAAGTCAGCAACAACAATGCGGCCAGACTGTGATGCGGCGTACTTGAGCGAGATAGCAAGTGGTGTTTGCGCCATCGAACGGTCTGCATAATATAGGGGTCAAACATTGGACATGACAGCGGGTTCGATGCTACTTACGGACGGCCGGTGGTGGTAATGTCAGTAGCAGGAGTGCCTACGATAGTCGAATTAGCGAGTGCCAGGACATAGTAGCCGGTTTGCTCACTGGATGTCCATGCGGTCTGAGTAGTAGCATTGTAGTCCTTGCCGTCAAGGCCAAAGGCTAACAGGTTCCAGGCACTGTCGAAAGCGATGCAGGGCTTAGCAGTGACGGATTGAGTGATAGATAACAGGTAAAGAGCGACGACCGAGACTAGGTAAGCCATTTTACTGGTGAAAGGCGGGAGGGGGCGGGAGGGGAGGATGGTTGTGGTTACGAGAAGGATTTTATAATTTATGTAGCTCCACCCATCGTCGACTAGTAGCGACGGTCAGCTCACGCATTACGTACATTGGTTCACCGTCAGAAGCCGCCGGCTATCGTAGCCATCTTTTCGCCCCAAGTCCAGACTCAGGGTGCATAAAATCAATTCATATCAAGTACCGTGCTTTTTACTATAGACATGCAGGAACACACAAACCAGAGCAGATAAAAAGGAGTGTTGAAACAATGGAATTCAAACAATGTGCATATTAATACTTGTCCGGTGACCCATGAGACCGAGATGTTATTTATAGGTAGAAGCAATGCAGAGGATGATAAATACGGAAAACCCAGGGGTATGTATGCAAAACTACTGGAACATTGTCATAAATCATGCAGAGGAAGGTATCCCCCTCGAAAACCGTTTGTTCCCAGGCGACTTGAGAGACTGGAAGAACCCTGGCCGATTCGGCGTGACCGCCTGCTCGTACCCCCTCTCCCCCAACGTCAAAATCTTCATCGTTCTAGGGTCGATGCGGAATTTCTTGTCCCTCAACGCCTGCATGATATCCTTCTCCTCCTGCTGCCCGTGCAGGATATTCGCGAGGGATGTTTGCGCTCCGATAGTCACAGCTGATGCGATCGTTCCGGGTCGGTGATGGAGACGCAGGTTGCGACGGCTGTACGCGTGCGCGACCTGTATGCAGCCTCCCATGAGGGCAACCACGATCAATGCTGCAGCTCCAATGTGCACAGCCACGGCACTGAACGCAACGGTCAATTCTCGGCTAGACGGTTCTGCAGGGTAGCAAACTCACTTGAGCCACAAACGAGACTGGAAATCAGAAATTTCAATCGGCATCGCCGCACCATCGAGCGTCTGGAAATACGTCGACTTGGCAATGAGTTTCATGTAGGTCGTGTACACCTGCACAGCCAGGCTGGTGAACGTATTGTTCGCAAACGCGCCAGCAACACCACCCGGCTGCAGCGACGCATACTCCAAAATGCTCGCAGGCAGCTGCACGTTGGTCGCATTCGCGCGCGCCTGGACGAACTGGTCCCCCCCGGTCAAATTGAACGCGACACCGTTGTACGCCAATCCGTCCATAGCCACGACGCCCTGCGCGGTGTTCCAGCTCGCCGTCGGCGCAGTGGTGGCGTTGAAGGGCGAGATTTCGACGACATCGGTCAAGTTTCCAGTGGCGACATCCACCGTGGCCTCGACGTTCCACAGCGAAATGGTGGGGGCGCAGTATGTCGCAGACCCTTGGGGAGGCGTGCTGTCGTACGTGAAGAACCAAAGGATGACGGGAAGGAACCAGTCTGGCCTGCCGGTGGTGTCGCAGTCGGGCATTATGTTGGTGCCAAACAGATGCGCAGTGGACTTATTCACGGAATAGGAGAATGTGCAGTTGTTGTAGGTAGCGTGGTTGGTCCATCCAGTCCCGTTTTGCACAGATTCCTAAACAAGAAACGAGAGGGGTGAGCGTTCGTCCTAGAGATGACAATGGATCAACGTACTGTGACTGTCAAGTGGCAATCAACATCGGTTTTGACTGCGGTTGCGTTGGCCTTGATGGTGCCGTTGTTGATAAAGTTCCTCGGAATCTGCACCGATCCCATTAGCCAGCGTAGCGTGCAAAAGAAACAAGACGTACTTCGAAGGGCGCTAGAGTGTAGGCTCCATAAAGGAAATTGGGGTCTCCAAGATTATAAAGCACGGAAGACGACGCGTATCCAGCCGCAGAGAGGAAAGCTGAGTGGACGTAAATATATTAGACTAGAATGCGGTGTTCCAAGTTCGAGCAAACGCACACGTCAGATCGATGAACTCCTGCCTCTGGTTCAGACCGATGGTTCCCAGGTTCGACACATTGTAGGCTGCTGGGGATTGAGCCGCTACGCTCCATTGTCAGCATAAAGCACTCACGTGTTGTTATATATGTTGGCTTGGTCGACAAGATGGCCGATGCGACGGGTTGAAACACCAAAGCCAAGAGGCCAATGAGCGTCGCGCAAGCGACCAGGTAATGTTGATTGAAGCCTGCCGACACCCACACCACAAAATTACTGTGGAACCAATCAAGTCAGCCAGGGGAGATAGTTGACTGCATAAGCCACGTACTTGGTGCGGGTGTAATCGAGCAGCAGACTCTTCTGCGCTGGTGAGTCCCCGTGCAGGAGGTCAAGATACGGCTGCATCTTTTTTATCTCGATATCTGACCACGCCCATAGCCCGACGAGTACCATCGCGATTATAACAGGCGGGAGGGTCTGCGCAGGTCAGTCTCCATTGGGCGCATCGTGCAACAGGTATACTCACAAGGACGTAATGGAATGGAGAATCAATGTTGTCAGAGTACGCCGAAGGAATTGTCCATCCTAGAGAATAAATTGTTTGTCAAAGAGGCCCATCGTGGATAGGGGTATGCTAACCGTTGTTTTTTTGGGCTTCAGTCAAGGCCACCTCCATCCCAATAGCCAACAAGAGCATGAAAATGACCAACGGAATCCAGTATTTCTTCTTCAGGGACACCGGAGTCCAACCATTAATAAATTCTTCGTCCTCCGGTTCATGATGAAGCACTGCTCGGGCGCTTATAAGCCTCCATTTGAGAAACCAATGATGCAATACACTCACCAGGGACTTCAGTAGTCCATGCATCCTTTTCATATGGGTTATAATTTGCGTATTGAGTGTCCTCGAGCAGGCCGTCATTGGGAGACGTAGGGGGCGTCGTTTCACGAACGAATCGGAAGCCAGGTGTTGTGGGTGTCGAGCTCGATCCTGCTTGAGGCCGGGTGGTGCCAGGCATGAGGGCGGCGGGGTGGAACTCCCCACTGGCAGCGCTAGACATATATTCATTAGCCTACGAGACATGCAGGACCATGGGCTTGCTCACCTAGATCGCTTTGAATGCGACATTATGGTGTGAGGCTCTTGTTGCCACGACGGCGGGGTTCTTAGGCGACGAGGTGCTGGGGGTTGTTGAGGCGGTGGTTGCCTAGGGTCCGATTGGGTTTTTCATCATGCCTTTAATTGCATGCTTTTTTAGTGAGCGCGCGAGGTGCCTGACGCTATTGCTGATGGCTGTGTTGAACCATGATGAGCGCCCCTATTAAGCGCCGATGAGCCCGACGCGTCTCACCTTGTCTGTCTCGTTGTTTACTTCCTCTACTCTCTACATTCTAGTAGTAGCCGTCACTGCAGGCCTCACTCATCCCACCTCTGAGTCTCAAGAGCTGAATCCGTTGACTGACCAGCTTTTCACATCCAGGCACTGATAATCGATAAGCTTCCAAGGTAAGCTCTCACGAGGCCGGTCATTAGTGTATTGTGACAAATACAAGCCGGAACTTTGCGCGGCCGTGCACCGCCCAAGGTCCCGAGGCCAGATTAATATTCCTTACGTACCTTTCACTCAACGTTTGCACTGCGCAAAGTCGTGCTGGTCCTTTGTCTCTCGTCAGCCTCCAAGGCAATGTTCAGGCCTAGTCGGGGTTTCCAATGCGGCCTTGTAAGTGGACCTGGGACGTGGCCAATTCGGCCTTGCCGCAATGCAATGGCAGTCCTTGCTACCCGGCTACTTGATCGTAAGCCCACAGTATCCACCTGGATCCACCCTAGCCACGCATGGGCTCGGTCTTGAACGCTGCGTTTTGAATGTCGTCCATCCTTGGTTTATCGCTTCGACCCAATGATTGACTTCCACAGACTCCGACGAGGATTCCTGCGCCAACACAAGGATCGGAACCTTTGCGGAAGCGAAGCTTTGCTCAAGCCCTACTTCATCCAATAGTCTTGGAACTTGGATGCACTGTCAACGCACTGATGCGCTGTAACGCACTCGAAAGAGGTTCCTTGTTCCTGGAGATTCAAGGCTATCCGCTTATTTTCCTCATCCGCCGCGATATGCGGTGGAACCTCCGCCCGCTTTTCCTCCGCGTTTGAATTAATATATGTATTTCACAAGGACACCAAAGCAATGCGAAACCGCAGTCCGATCGCAATCCCATTTGGCAAACGGAGATACGCTCAGTTACAGAAATGTGATCAGCCAAGCATTGCCTTACAGTAACCATACTTTGCGGCCGGAACTACTCCATGCATTCGGAGCACCTCCAACTGCGCCCCGGGCGATAGATCGTCTTCAGCCCATGCCCATGACCACGTCTTATCCGTCCGTATGTACAGCAACTCAAACGCCCACGTTTTCAGGAGTTACTGCACGATCTCTATTCTTCCGTAATTTTGGGCGCTGCGCCCACGTCGGGCGCCTGCCGTTCGCTTTCCGCCAAGTCTTCTGCCTTGCGCTTGGCGAGCTATATATAGTGCCAAGCTGTGAGTGATTATTCAATTACATGGCGTCCATAGCATGTATGGGATGATGCCTTACCTTTACGACGTTCTGGGGAAGTAGGCCAGCTTGGCAACATTGAAACTCTGGTCGGATACGCCTGATCACTGTCAGCTAAATTATCTTTTATAGGGGGTGGGGGATCCTTACCAGGCTCCACTTTACAGAGCAAATTTATATCGCGGCCTTGGACAATGTCGTCGGCGTCGGATACACGTGCCACAGCGTGCAGATTTGTGGCATGCGATGGCTCCTGATTAAGCGCCGCAAGCTTGTAAAAGTGGGTGGCAAACAGGCAGGTTCAACGCGCGCATCTTGGAGGCTATATGTCTTGAAGATCATTCGCGATTAATGTTTGCACCTCACTGACCTGGATATTACGCTTCGATGGTGCATCCTCTACGAATTCCTCCACGAGGTCTTGTCTCTTGACTGTGGCGGAGTAGTTCAGGTTGAGAATGCGTGCTCATTTCGTGAAGATTGACCAACGGCTGCTCGAGCCAACCAGTACTTCCCAGCAATCTAGTACCCTGCGCCATTTTGCACTTGTTCAAAGAGCCCATGTAGAGCGATGTTCTTGTTAGAGCTCCCTGAGATTCAATTAGTTTTCAAGCATCTGGTAACCTGAAGGCTGAGACCCGGAAATAGCCAACAGCGTTGTCGAATGATGTCAGACACAACAAATTTGAACTCCTTATTTTTATTCTTCTTGAGTTCTTTCCCTTTCTTTCCAGGGGCTTTTGCATATGTAGTCTGAGAATCCAAGAACAAGATGCCGCGAGCAAGGTATTATTATGTCCCTGCTGCTGCAGACACAGAATGCCAGAAATATAGACTGTAAAGTGCTCAAGCTGTGTATGCAAAATGTAAATCATGTCGTGCGTACGCTCGGTCCAACCAAAGCAATACGAACTATGCCGATGATGGGGCAGCGCTGGAGGATGAAGAAGCGGGCGCAGCAGCAGCAAGTGCAGCAACAGGGATCCATGTGGCTGCACTGTTGCCTTGGCTGTCGCCTTGAGTGTAGGGAAGGAAAGAGACAGCGCCGGAGGTGGATAGTTGGACCAAAGAAGTCACACCTGCAAAGTAAGAGGCGAGCGGGTCCTTGGTTGTTGGGCCCGCCAACGACTGCGTGGTGTTGGTCTGAAAGACTGTCAATTTCGCAGCCAAACGATATGAAACTAGAAACATACCTCAACATTGATGACGTAGGTGCTAGAGCTGTCCTGTGGGATGTATGCGAATTCTTGTTGGACCTGTTGCGGAGAGATAATCAGCGTAGCTGATATATAATGGCACTGATAATCCGTACGTCGGATTCTTGGAAGAAGGATGTAGACTGTCCGGGGCTGTTAGAAAAGTTGCCGTACGACTGAGGTTCTAGCTGAAAGGAAGAAACTGGCCGCGACAAGATTAGTTTACGTGGAAATTTTTGAGATTACCGTACTCACAGTGAATGACAAAAATGACTGCGCTTCCCGCTGCGACGCCCGGAACATCCAAAAAATGGATGTGGTTCTGGGCAAGAGCCATGACTGGACTGTAATCATCGGAGAACGGCGATGTTTGAACGTCTGTCCAGGTGATGGCGGTCGAGTTGGCAGTGACCAGGAGGCCCATGTCAAGGAAGTACAACTCCCCCTGCGAAAGCGCGTCTGCGAGACCGTCAGCGCATGAAGGTATTCTCGGGCAGTGTTTACTCACAGAAAACATTGGTGTCATGGTCCAGAACCGCCTCAAAGTTTGAAATATCGAACCCGCCAGGGGTGGTTTGCTGCATTGACCAACCGGGCGTGCCGGCATTATAGATGTAGACACTGTTCGGATTCGCTGTATCGCTGTTTATGACGTATATCGCGTTGGTAAACTGCCAGGAAGTCAGCGACAACAATTCGGCCAGACTGTGATGCGGCATACTTGAGAAAGATAGCAGGTGGTGTTTGCGCCATCAAACGGTCTGCATAAAGGTGGTCAAATAGTGGACATGTCAGCGGGTTCGATACTACTTACGGACGGCCGGTGGTGGTAATGTCGGTAGCACCGGGAGTGCCTACGATAGTCGAGTTAGCGAGGGCCAAAGGATATAGTGGCCTGTTTGTTCACTGGATGCCCATGTGTCCTGAGTAGCAGCATTGTAGTCTTTGCCGTCAAGTCCAAAGGCTAACAGGTTCCAGGCAGTGTCAAAAGCGATGCAAGGCTTAGCAGTGACGGAGCGGATGATAGAGAGCAGGTACAGAGCGAGAACCAAGACAAAATAAGCCATTTTACCTATGAAGAGGCGGGGGGAGAGGGGAGGACAGTTGTGGTAAGTTACGTAACGAGAAGGGTTTCTAATTTCTTAGCTCGCGCATCCGAATCGTCGAATTCGAAGACACTCGAGCATCCACGGACCACGCGTTATGCACGTACATACCGTAAGCGCAGTACCAGTGGGTTACCAGTGGGCCACTGTATCGGCTCTCTGCGTGACCTACCGGAACCAGCCGGAACTTCGCTCGGTCCGCGCACTGAGGCTCCGAGGCACGGTTTGCTCACCTTTATAAGTTGTTGTAAATTGTGTTTGCGTAAAGGGCTCGCGCCAACCTCTGGGGCAATATCAACTCGGGCCAAGTCCGGAGTATCCAATGTCCTTGGAACTGGACTTGCCAGATTCAAGTTATTCATCCTTGCGGATGTAGCGCCAATCCCGAGCCAATCCTTGCCACCGACTCGATCACAAGCCTACTGTATCCGGGCTAGGGTGACCTGGGCTTCAACTCAAACTACAACCATCCGATTTTGTGTTTCTGCTGGGGTGCTAAAGTATCTCTTCTGAATAGTCTGGGTCTATCAAAAATCAGCAAAAATTGAACGGAAAGGTCGTAACAAGGCACACAACGTCGCCAATCATCCAGGCACTATTGGTATTTCAGCTTTTGCTGCACGGCCTATCTGCATTTCTAGTCCAACATCACCTCCAACGTGCCATGCAGCGATTTCTCTGATGTCTATCAGTGCTCTCTTACATGCCCAGAATGTCGCAACTGTCTACAGTCCATCCAGCCTGATTTTCTGTGCTCTCCACGAGATATGTCGTAACTCGCTGCCCAATCTGCTGGTCTGACCACTCATACGGCACACGCATGACGTGAATAAACGAAAAGATGGCCTATCCATTCTCAAGCTGGACGACTTGAAGTTCGTGAAAGCGATGACGAGTCAAGTGCCTTCGGTCGCGGTCACGTGTTGGTCAGTCCCAATCGTCGAGACTCGTCCGTGCCCCCTATACCGGGGTTCTATAAGGTCTGGAGCGCGATAGACCTGCCCCTTTATCGCAGCTTGTTCTCCGCCAACATCTGCTTTCCGTGCCCAGAGATAATATCTGCTCCCCAGCATTGATCTATCTCTTTGCACATCCCCCTTCCAGCACGGTAAGCTTCCGCATTCCTGCATCGCATCAACCTCTATCTCACCTCTAGTCAGCCTCAAGATCGCCGTACTGGAAATGTCTTTCAAGGCCATCTTGAAGACTCTCAAGAAAAGGTTTGGGAAGAAGGAACGCGCCGGTCCTTCTGGCCCATTCCTGCTCAACGTGATGATGATCCCTGAGGTTAGGAAGGAGACTGAGCTCGCGTTGGAGCTGCGAGGTCGGTCAGCCGCCTCCATGATGGTCGACGCCGAGTGCGCCCAGGTATGCCCAGCCGCCCTCATGCCACGGCCCACATCGCTGACAGACCTGCGGACGACAGTTGCGCGAGATGCTCGGACGGAAAGTCGATATGGTCGGTCGCAAGAGCTCTGAGGTCAGTCACGCTACGGGGCACACCATCCACCAGGGCTGACATGATTTTGATGCAGGCGGCCCAGTCGATCTCAATCGAGTCGATCATGGTGCCCTCGGACGACGCTTCGAGCCTTGCGGGCATCATTGACGCGAATGAAAAGGATGAGGATGCCAAGGCTCCCATTAGGTACGTCTTATCTGACCTTCATTCTGACTTAAAGCTGATCCTCCGATAGCTTAAAGTCGGCAGGCCTGAAGGCCAGCCAACACCGCGATGCGCCAGTCGAGAGAGACGTCCTCTGCTTGATGAAGTCAGTGCTATCATACTCTTCTTCTACAATGATGCTCATCCCTGTTTAGCTTCGAGCACTCGTCCAACAGGAGCGCCGCCGCGGATGCGAAATCTGCAGTCGATGCGATGAGGTCAGCCTCTTTTATTAATGATCTCTGTTTAGCTCGCCACTGACTCCGTGTAACTCCAGCCGCCGACTCAAGCACAACGATGGCAAGATCGCTGCTCGCAGCGAGAAAGCCGTGCTGTCGATGATGGGGTAAGTTACATATCTTCATCTATGCTACGCATCAAGCACTAATACCGCTATTTAGCTTCGGGGCCAACGCTGAGAAGGTCTGCGCACCAACTGAGAAGGAGGTGTTGGAAATCATGGGGTGAGTTCAACTATTCCTCACTGATCGTCAAATACTCATATAACCTCTCAGCTTCGCACGCGGCACAAAGAAGGCCACTCCTGGCTGCACAGTCAAGACCCAGGAATACGACGCGCAGATCGGCGCACAGGTGTCGGTCTCCGTCGGGGCCTCCGCCCGCGTCCAGCGTCTCTCTGGGGGTATGGGTGGTGCACAGGCACCCGCCCACCCCACGATGGCTCGTCAGGAGCCCATCGTTGAGCGCTGCGACCCGGGGAACTCCACCAACATCGGTGTTGGTGTCAAAATTGATAGCAGGTGAGTCGTGCCATGCGTTTGATTGCTACTGAAGATGCTTACATTCTTTTATCAGCGTCTTCTTCCGGGACTCGCTCTCCGATGGTATTGCTGTCCCGCTCTCTCGCGTTGCCATCCCATATAAGGCTTCCTCCAATGCCAAGGAAACGGGCATCCCGCGGTCGGTCCTTCGCCCCACCAACATGCAGCCTCAAATCAGCGCGCACCGTCGTTCCCCAGCAGCCGTGTCTCGGAAAAGCGACAAGGAGAACATGTCTGCAAAAATTTACATGAACCCGCGTGCTGCCCCTGCTCCACCGCCGAGCATGTCGCCTTTCATCCGAAGGGCAATTCAAGCCATGAAGGAGTGGGACGCGGATATCGCCGAGGATCCATTCTGGGCTGTCTGAGTGGCGGCACGGTACACCTCGCCACGACAACGGTTCAGACTCACAGTAAAAGTATACCTACTTATTTCTCGTTTTGATTTTTAGTCTCTCTCTCGCGTTCCACCCTAATTTCCAGCTACTGTTATCGTGATATCTAGTCTCTACTCTACATCTCCCTCGTGTTTTGCTTAAGCTATACTTTATCCCTATTCTTACTATATTCCCGTCGTATACCCTCTACCTAATAATTATACCATCTCTGATTTTTCCTCCCGAGTCATACCGAGTCTGAGTCCGGGCTTTTAAATTGTCTAGGACTCCCTGCTCAGTGCTAACACGTCTTGGTACTAGTATTTTGTTTCAACAGCCTAAACTTAACAAGAAGCACAATAGCGGGGCATTCGATTGGCCCATAGGTTGACTGTAGGTCATTGACAGCGTCAAGACTAAAATCGGGGCGCGCTGGGATTTGAAGCGGTGCGAGTTGCCATCATAGCAACCAGTCCGAAGCACTTCGCACAAACACTCTTGGGTTGCTATTCAACATGGCATTTCTGATCGATGCCTACACCAATCCTACACCGCCTACCTCAGGGAGGTTGGACTGATTTATTAAACTAATTTATCTTCAACATATCAGCCAATATACACATTGTTATCAATGCTCCTGAGTCACACGGATGCGCACGTTGAACGTTGAGGATGGATCTATGAACCAGCACGGCCGGCCCGGACGTGGTTGAAGTCAATGCGACACGTACAAGCAGCGCGGGCGTCTTTTCAGGTCACCGTCTTTTCACTGAACCTCGACAATCAATGAATTTGGACTCACCCTCTGAGCAATAAACATTGACATTTCCTCCCTATGCAAATGTCTCTATTGGCCTTATCTTGGAATTGAAGTTCTTGATATCTGGATGTGTTCCATATATAGGGAATCTTGGGCTCTTGAATCTTGGGCAGCTGGAATCGCTGCAACACCAGCAGAGGCATAACTGCGCTGGGGCTCTATCTATTATCTGGTAATAAACTGAGCTCAAGATGCACATGATACATACTGGATTTACAAGATTGCCACGGAGTGAGGTTGATGCTGGAGCAGCCCAGGACGATACCCCATTATCCTGAACTTAAAAGCACTGGCTGCTGGCTGATGTATGGATCGATGGCCTATATGGATCCAAGGTACTTATGCAGGAGACGCTGACCAGCTGCGCCATCGGCGATTTGAATAGGAGGTCGAGCGCTGCTGGAGTAACGTGTTGCGTGTTTGGAATACCCTGCAGCATTCCACATTCCAATCGCTCGATCGCCTGCGCTCGTGATTCGTTTGTTGATCCAAAAGCTTGGACGGGACGCGCTATTTGTTGTCGCTTGTACACTCCAGGAGGTATAAGAACTGGAGCCCCTCCGCTTTCTTTGTTATTTCCTCATCTCTTCGTTCACCGCCGCAGACATCGATACCCTTCCAGCTGCCTCACAACCTCTCCTCTCCTCAGATCTCGTCATAGAGCGTATCCGCCGTAGTTTCGCGCCACTCGGCATCATCCAACACACCTCACCACCACGTCCCTCCTGTCCCCCGCGTCCTCACATCTTCCCTCCCTCCATCGTCAAGTAAACCGCCTCGTACACCATCTCGCCAACGAGCGTAACCGCCGGAGTCTCGCACGACTCGGCACCAGCCCACATACTGCCGTCTACCGTACAGCAGCGCAAGAGGCAACCGCCACCACATTATGCTACCTCAGGCTATCCTCCACCACCTGTTCATCGCAATCAGCTTGGCGTTCACCTCGCTCTGGGCGACAAACCCTGGCAATGGTCTAGCCTTCTCAAGCAAGTTTCTGGAAGCTCAAACTCATGTCTTCGGGTTCGGAGAAGTTGTCGCTGCGCGGGTCGTTGGGGCGTTGAGCGCCCTGGCGATCAAGGATATCCAGCATGACATTCTCCAGCTTGTCTATGACACGGCGGGAATGGGGAGCGGGGAGGCTGGCGGGGAGTTCGAAGGCAGTGAATGGGAAATCCCAACCTACGACTTCGAGTTCGATGAGACGCGCATCGTCGGCCCCGCATTCCGCATCCCCTTCGACCGCAGCACCCTCGTCGACAACAGCCCCCCCATCATCGAAGACGCCGACAGCAGCCCCCCCATCAACGGTGACGCCGCCGCCAGATTCGACGAGCGGGAGACGCGCGAGGAGATCACCCGTGGAGAGCGCATCATTGTGTTCGCATCCATCATAGTGCTATATGAATTTTTCCGATCAATCATAGTAAGTCCTACACGCTTCTGTTCTGTTCTCTTACCAGACACTGACTGCTACTTTCCTTTAGCGTTGGCTCGCGCGCTGCTTTACAACCGCCGCAGACACACTCGAGGATCCTGATCCCGATCCCAGTGAGCTGCCAGACGAACCGATCCAAGCCGTACAAGGGAGCAAGAGCCAAGAGCCCGCCGCTGCCAGTGATGCCGACGCCGTCCTCGCTATGGCTCCTACTACCGACACCGACGACGCCTCCGTGTCTCTCGACGACCTCGCACTCCCAGCCCCTGCCTCTGTTGATGCGAGGGCAATCGACTCTTCTAGAGTTCAAGGATCTGCCGCCGTGGTCAAAGCCGATGCAGTCCCCACCGCTTCTGCTATCAAGGTGCACGCTGCCATACCCGCCAACGTCGCTATCCCTGCCGCGGTCGCCCCTAGCGAGTATCTCTCTGCCGAAGAGTTCCTCGCTGCCCACAAGGCCGCGCACTGGAATATCACCGCGAACAAGAAGTTTAGGTGGGACAAGGGCATCCCACACTACGGCCTTGGACCGCGCTGTGCAAGCGCTAAATCTGGCGCCAACTTGAAGGCGCTCGAGAGACTCGCTGGTATCGAGCGACCATTCTTCTTTCCTTTCATGGCAGATCTCGATGGCATCGCAACCAGCGTCAGGACGCGGGTCCCTCACTATATCGGGCCCGATGGTATCCTCTACGCGGTCGGCATGAATGGGAACGCATGGATCGATCATACCGGCCCACCAGACGGGTGTGCCAATCTCCCTCGGCCGGCCAAGCCGGTCAACCCCTAGGCAGACGATGCCGACGCCTACATCGGGGGCGGTCTTCTTCTTTTTGACGCCATTATTCTTACAAGTAAGCTCTCATTCTTATGTTCAATTGGTATCACTGCTAATTCAATTTCCTATCAGACCGCCGTCTGTCTAAACGCTCACCTATCTGTGTCACGGTCTTTCAAGCAGCCTGACGCGGGCCTTGACCCCGTCGTCTTCCCCACTCCTCCACCCGCACCCCCACAACAACTCGGCATTAGCGCTGTCCTTTACGATAATGCTCCCGATTCTCATCGAGGACGACAAGAACACGCTGGAGACAAATGATAACGCCTTTGCCTGCACATCGAGACCCCCCAACGCTTTTGGCACCGGAACCACACGCATATAATTGACTCTAAGTACACGGTTTCCGACTCTAAGTACACGAAGCGCTGATGAGGGAGGAGTCGCATTGACCGACCCGGAGGCGATGGATGCCACGATTTATTCTCAGATATCTTTATTTCTCTGTCTACGTACCCGGTCTTATCTACGATCTACGTACCCTGCTCGCCTTCTCTATCTCTATTTTTTCCCTCCTCGAGCTTGTAGACTCCCATATTTTCGACAATGTATCCCGCCATTTCATTTGTAGCTCATACCCTTATTACCAAGTCTCGTAGCCATTTCGTTGATGTATTCTGATAAATCTCATAATTTCACTTGTATCTCGGACATACTTGCATATATTGTGAAATTAGGCAACATCCTTATGCATCCACTATCTCCGAAGAAGCTTGAGGGCTGGTATTCGTGGCAAGGAACATCACTCAGAAACCACCTCCATGATGTCAAGGTGCCCACTCACAGGAATTGTTGGTCAGTCCCAATCGTTGTGTCGAGACTCATTAGCTTGAGGGCTGGTATTCGTCGCAAGGAACATCGCTCAGAAGCCGTCTCCATGAAGTCAGGACGCCCAGTCACAGTAATTGGCGCTCTTTTTGCGCAAACAAGCATAAACATGCAACTTGATTATCCTTGAACATATCGGCACAGCCATAGAATTGGTCAATAATGACAACGACTAATTCAGGTCAATACTGAGAGCACGTTAGAACAAACCATATCTTCCCTATATTTGTCCGAAAGCTCAGTTAACAGTGCATCATTTCTAGAATCGATAAAGGCTGCTAAATTGAGCGATCTCCAGGCGAGAACAGGATGTACCTAGGATCCATGTCTGTAAACACGAAAGCCTCAGTCGAGGCACAAGGAATGTCAATAAATATAGAATACTTACCGTCATGTGGCATGATGTATCACCTTGAGGTGTTACGTGCGCTGTACAGTAGTGATCAGAGATTGTACTAATGCATCCCCAATAGTGCTCGGATCGACATCGCGTAACGTTCTCGGGTCCTGGGTATAATCCGGCAAAAGCGCGCGAAGGGTTATCGCATGACCAGGAAAGTACGCTGTCGTAGGCTGGGGTTTTTCTTTGGTGTTGTTTCGCCATATACACTGCCGGACCAACGATCTTCCCATTCCTTCTCCTCTAGGGTATATTTGCCAGCAAGGAAAGGCGTCCAGATGGCGCGGAAGTCGGGTCGATTTCGTTCGTTTCGAGCGCTCGACTCTGCGTGGCTTCGGCGTCTCCAATGGATGATGACCGTCGCGGTGGAATGATTTTCAGACATCCGCTGATGAGGCGAGAGTCGAGGACTTTCAAAACCAATTGAGAGAGGAAAGACCGTAGGCTAGAGGGATTACATCGACAATTTGACAAGCAAAACTTGGCTCTACGTGAGCAGAGTGAATTCCTAGATAGCCTTGAGCTCAACGATGGTCGAGGAACAGTGGAGCTGCAGACGCAAGGGTGGGCTAGATTGACAGCATTCCGAAGGCATGGCGCAGGGCAATGAAGGGCCGGGTACCAATACATGATAAGTGGACCGTGTTTAGGTGAAACATAATGCACAATGCCTCCTGGAGGTCGAAGTCAGGATCCGTGTCAAAGAGTATGTGACTATGTACTGCCCCCACACTGCCCCCGGTCCACGTCGATTACTGAGCGTCCTCAACCTTGTCTTGAACTGCCAACTCTTGCAAACGAACTTCCCAACAATGCTGCTTGTGTTATTGCCAACGTTCTCAATATTATTTGGTATGCAGGCATTGTGTAGGCATTACTTTGAGCATCACATCCGTTTGGCGGCATTAACCGAAAGCACTGCTTTTTTTCGCAAGCGAGGCAGTCCAAGGCAGTACTTGCAAAGCATCTCGTTCTGGCTCGGCTCTCGTTCATCCATTTTTCAATCCAGCACCTCTAATATATATCCCTCCTCATCGATCGCTTCTCTCTAACATGGCCTTCCCGAACGCGACGAACGTTGATGCCAGAGGATCTACCTTCAACGAGATCGGCCGAGATGTGTATAACATCCACATCGAATTCTCCGGAGCTGGATCCTCTAAAGGCTTCAATGACCTGTTCCAGCTGGTCCACTCAGGCGATTCTAGACCATTGCTGCAGGGTCGGTTATTATCATCCAATCTGGCGACAGACAATGTATCCATCGCGGAAGCTTCATTGAACGTTGCCACTGCTCTCATAGTCGAGATTGTGCATTCCATAATGTCTTCAGGGCCACCAAAATACCAAAGGCTTGATGACGTGAAGAGCGTTCTGTTAACGCTCAAGCAGGTGCTCGACCTCTCTCTGCTCTCCGTACAGGCATTCAAGCATACACCACTCTCTGAGACATTCTCCAAAGTCATATCAAGAGAGGCAAATTGCTGCTGTCAAGCTCTTGAAGAACTGCTGGCACATCTGACGCGCTGCCGCAGCACGCTTTCGTTCACACGGATCGGCTCACTATGGCCATCCGTCTGGGCTAACGATAGCGAAGGCGCCGAGTTGGCTGCATACCTGTCGAGATTGAGTCACTCCCGGAATATGCTCGGAAGGTGCTTGCGTGTCATTGAATCGTTAGTTAGGCTTGTTCGGTAGTTATTTGCATCGCTGATCGTTAAAAATGCAGTGCTTCATGGAACGCCGTAGCAAACGGTCTGCGTACAGGCTCTAATATTAGAGACCTACGTGCTCTGTTAAATCAAAGGCCAGAATCGTTGCAACACTTGCAAGTGGACAGCATAACGGTTGTGGACCACCTGGGACGTGCGATGCCGGTCCCCACAATGTTTTGTTCCTCTTGGGAGGCAAGCTGCTTCCCCAATTCCTGCGTGCCATATTAATTCGTGCCAATAGGATTTCCATGCGATACTTCTCGGCTTTTGCAAAGACCGCATTGGAGAGAGGTATATTCAGCAGCGGGATTATATGATCTTGGGTGGAGACGACGATAGCGTCATTGGCCCTTCCGACCTCCCCGAAGCTGCGCGGGTGGGGAAAATCATGGAAATGAGTATAATCGTGCGCGAGAAGCTGGGTGCCGAAGACAGAAGGTGCCCTCGTTGCCGATTCATCAATCAGAAGGAAATTACCCGCAGCGGCTGGTTCATCTGGTAAGCGTCATGAAAAGCTCAATACGTGTTGGCTACCTAATATCAATTTACAGTCACAAATGCGATGGAATGTTTCAAATCGGTGCGACAGAAACGCAGCCTTATTTCGACACCACCAGTTATGACCATAGCGACGTTACCCCATCGACGCCAGTAGACCGCGTGGGCTTCGTATCGTGAGCAGATTCACGTTTCCCTTCTACAATATAAAATAACTATATGCGCTCAGACATAGTTTAGATCCTCAGAGAACCCTTGAAAAGGCGTTCTTCCGAAGGATCAGTGTTATACCCTTGACCATATTACACGAACGTGAGTTTTCCACCGGTATGTGAAAATTTTTTATCGTAATGAGCTTTCACCTTCGCTAGCGAAGCCCACCTGGTACTCACGCAAGGTCCGGAAAGGTTTGTGGAACAGACGGGGAGATCACCTCACGAATGACTTGCGTCTCGTACATGCGCCACCAGATCGAGTGTACCCACCGGAGTTGGACACACATCCAGATGGGAGACAAGGGTATTGGGACGCCGCTGCCAACAATCATGTACAGTGGTTGAAAGATCGCGACGAGCTGGCGGGTGCAGCACATAAATATGATACCGTGAGTATTCTTATTGCATCAATATAAAAGTGATATAGGTATACTGACTGATAATCTCAGTTCGTGGTGTATTCCTATTACCTCTAAGGATGGTTGCCTCTCTAGGGATTGCAGTTGCAGCTTGTAACAGGAAGGGGACGCGTACGTATACCAATTAAACGGGTTCCAGGGCTTCGTCCTGAGAGTGAAGGTTTCAACCTTCGACGGGCAAGGGTAAGCTTGCTGCTCATAAAAGAGGACATAGTGACATTAGGATGTTTGTTGCACTGAGCATTTGCCGGATTCCAACAGGACATATCTTTGAATTCACTAGATATCCATTCACCAAACTCATTGTTGTCGGGCGCAGAAACAGTGAGGACCTTCAGAAGTGTGGAGAAGAACATGCATCCCTTCGATACACTAAGACATACGCTGGTAAGCCCTAGGCATATTACACGACTCGTACCTCGTTGTAGGTAAGCCCGGATGAGTCTGAATCCATATTGGTTGATGTGGATATGGACTCGGAATAGGCATGCAAGATTAGCCCCAAATGTGTCTCACAATAACCATTTTCGAAAGACTGCTCAGCAGGTAGCGGATCGGAAGTCCTAATGATAATAATGTATGTTTTTACTGAGAGCGAGACGTGTTCGATCGAAAATAATCGGTCTGGTCGACCTTAACCATGGCTCGCGGAAAGGTACGCCCAAAGCATATCATCATCATCATCTTGGGGGCTTACATTCGAATGTTCAGAAAAGAACACAAGGCCAGGCAAAGTCCAAACGCTCAAAATCCTTACACAACAAGGGAGGCGAGGATGACAGGGACAAAGTGGGCAACCTAACCGAGCACATCGAGAAGGATGAAATGCATAATGCCCGATTCGAGACATATTATCGCGCGCAGAATATCTTGGAAAGCGAGGAGGAGTGGGATCAATGTATGGACGCGATGAGAAGAGCGCTGCCGACGACCTTTCGCGTTGCAGGAAGTCGCATGTGAGCATGATCGTTTGTTTCTGGGATGGTGATTGACTTTGCGGCGGATCAGGACAGCGCATACGCTGAATAGCACAATCACCGATACATATGTCCCTCTGCTGAGCGATAACAAATTCGAAGGAGAGAGTATACCTCCACCTGCTAAGATCCCATGGTGAGTGTACCTCTAATTCTGCTCGTCTCCTGTGGACTCATCGCAACTTCGTGCAGGTATCCCGAAGGGCTTGCGTGGCAATTCAATGTCAGTAAGAAGGTGCTTCGAAAGTCGCCTACGTTCAAAAAATTCCATTCATTCTTGGTTTTCGAGACTGAAGTGGTTTGTCTATTTCCCTGTGAACGTCTTCACAATCTGGAATACTGATTTCACCTGTAGGGAAACGTATCAAGGCAAGAAGCGGTGAGCATGCTTCCCCCGCTTTTCATGGATGTTGAGCCCCATCATGTCGTATGCCCCTTCCCACTCTTCTGCTACGCCCTCTCAGCTGTCCCTAGGTTTTAGATATGTGCGCTGCCCCCGGCTCGAAGGTACGCGTCGGTTGCTCCGTATATTAGCTATGCTATAAAGGCTCAATTCCAATCGAACAGACAGCCCAGCTCTTGGAATCCCTGCACCTAACCGATACCCCATCATGCACCACTACTCCCCCAGGTCTCCTCATAGCCAACGACTCAGATGTAAAGCGGTGTCATCTGCTCGTGCACCAGAGCGCGCGCATAGGAAGCCCAAGTCTTATGGTCACAAATCTTGACGCATCCATATATCCTTCTATCCGCATCCCGTCCGCGTCCCCCTCGTCCGTGGAGCTGAGTGAGGTGGAGGGGCTCTCGGAAGTACAGAAGCTGAGGAGGAAGAGGAATGTCGCGCGGAAGCACCCGAACGGCGATGTGCCGACATCTGCGTTATTATTTGATAGGATCCTTTGCGACGTGCCGTGTAGCGGTGACGGAACGATACGGAAGAATCTAGGGATCTGGAAGCGATGGGGGGTAGGGGACGGGAATGGTTTACATGGGTGCGCTCAGCTTCTTTCTCTTCACCTCCAGATCCGCCCTTCGGCTCTCTTCTGTAAAGAATAATGCTCATCGAGTTGACATCATAGACTGCAGTTGCGGATTCTCCAGCGCGCCATGAAGATGCTGGAAGAGGAGGGACGCATCGTGTATTCAACATGCTCACTCAATCCCGTGGAGAACGAGGCAGTTGTCGCAGCTGCACTGCTTTCTAATCCAGGTGCGCCGGCCATTCTCCTATTTTGCAGGAGGGATGATGTTAACGGGCGCCAAAAGAATTCGAACTCGTAGATGTATCTTCCCGCTTACCGTTGCTCATCCGGCGCCCTGGCCTGAACTCGTGGAGTCCCGTTCCATCAGAAGCACCCGACGCTGTGAAGCACTTTGCGACATACCAGGAATATCTGGCCAGCCTGGATGATGAGGGCAGAGGACGGACGAAAATGTGCGAGACGCACTGGCCCCCATCTGACGAGGTAGTGCAGGGGTTATACCTGACCAGATGGTGAGCATAACTTAGTATTTCGTGTTCCAGAGCCAGCGATCTAATAATCCGAGAGCGTAGTATGAGGGTGTACCCACATTTGCAGGACACGGGCGGATTTTTCGTCGCTGTGCTGCAACGGCAGAAAGCAGAGAGCCATACGCCCATCGAGCTCCCGTGAGTTTGACGCCTTAGATCGAACTGATTTGAGCTGATTCCAGGTATGCAGGGATAGGAAGAGGGACGCAGGGACGCCTGTAAATGCACCGAACGCGAAAAGGGCCAGGGTCGAGGATGAGGGAGCGGGTGAGTCTGCAGCACAGGACGGTGAGGCTGAGACTGCCACGGGAGCTTTTGATGAATTCGACTCGGAACACGAAGAGACACCTGCAGACGCTGACATGGAGGATGTGGAGGTTCTGGCAGAGGGCGTAGATGATGCGAGAGATCTGGCGATCAAACACAGCGCCACCCAAGCAAAGAAGAAAGATAAAGGCAACGGTGGCTTCAAGGAGAATCCTTATACATATATCTCTCCTGAAGATTCCATCCTTCAGGGTTGCATGTGCGTGGCTTGCATCTCACTCTGTACATCTACTAACTCGGAGTTGGCAGAACGCGTCTCAACTTCTCTGCATCCTTCCCTTCATCTAACGTCCTTGTGCGCAACGCGGACGGCGAGGCTGTGCGCACACTCTACATCACCAATGAGCTCATCAAGACCATCGTACAACACAACGATTACACTCGGTTGCGCATCGTGAATTGCGGCACGAAAGTTCTCACGAAACAGGATGGCGGGCGTGGGGTAGAGCCA
This sequence comes from Athelia psychrophila, assembly GCA_001630335.1. NCBI lineage: Eukaryota > Fungi > Basidiomycota > Agaricomycetes > Atheliales > Atheliaceae > Athelia > Athelia psychrophila. Next base: position 279,398 of record KV417505.1, on the reverse strand, counting down.
TCTTTCAGAATCCTGGGAGAAGGGCTGCCAGTGGTCCTTCCGTACATCGAGCCAGAGACGATTATGGAGGCAGATTTGGGGGTGCTGAGGACGCTGCTGACCGTGTATTATCCGCTGTGCGCTGCGTTCAAGGATCCATTCAAGACCACTTTCGAGGAACTTGGTGAGCATTTACTTTTTTTACAATGCATGTGACAGCTGGTTGATGGACTCTCCAGACGGCGGCAGTCAAATCATACGGCTCGCCCCGGGCGATTGGGATGGTATAATGTGGGTGACTGCCAAGTCCACCAACCACTGTCGCTAATCAAAGAGCATAGGCTGACCCATGAGCTGGTGCTTCCAATTTGGAAGTCGAATGTCTCTCTGACGTTGATGATAGACAAGAAGGCCAAAAGGTGAGAGGAGCGCACCGCTGCTTGTCGTTATTTGAACTAATATGTTTCAGTGCGCTGAGCCTCCGCCTTTTTGGTGAGGACGTTACCATTGGTGCGCGCGACGCAGCTGCGCATAGACGAGCAGACGCTCTCCTGGCTGGTACTCAGGAAGCCAATGATGAAGGAAGTGAGAACGTTGTAGTACCAGAAAGCGTGTAGTCATTTTTTTACATCGTTTTAGGTCGTGTTGGTGCCTTTGTATCCGTACGAATAGATAGTTGGCTTCCTCTCTGGATAGCCAAATTGTTTCTTTTCTCCAAAGACGATTCCCAGGGTTTGGGTCGCCGTGTAAAACCACCGACGGCGACAATGAGGCGACAATGAGGCGCGTCTAATATGTATTAATCGACGCGACTGCCCGAATTGCTCTTGAATACAACTTGAATACGTTTAGTCAACGCGCTTCATTTCCTTCATCATGGCACTCATGTACGGAAAAGAAAAGGACGACAATGAAAATGGTATCTATCACTCAGTCGCATTATCTGGTGATCTTAATCAATGAAATTCGCAGAGCCCACCGCAGACCCAGGGTTCCTCAATTTCTATTCCAAGCTGCCCCCCAAATCACCAGAGACCGGGACCGTTCGCCTATTTGATCGTGGAGACTACTACTGTGCCTATGGAGCTGACGCGCAATACGTGGCCACTCATGTCTTTCGCACCAACTCTGTGATAAAAAACCTGGGTAGTGGGACGAAGAGTCTTCCAAGCGTCATTTTACGCGAAGTACAGGCCAAAACATTCTTGAGAGACGTGTTAACCTCTAAGCAGCTGAGGGTGGAGATATGGACTCCCGCGCCAGGTCAGGGAAAGAAGTGTGCGAAGTTTGAGTTAGATAAAGAGGTATGTGGCCGTCACTGCTCTCGCATGGCAGATGCTGACCGTAGTAGGCGTCTCCAGGAAATCTCCAAGCTGTAGAGGATCTCCTATTCGTGAACTCAGATCTTCTATCAGCACCTATCGTCATGGCCATCAAACTCGCGACGTCTGCCATTGGCACAGGTGATAAGGCTAAGACGAAAGCCGTTGGAATAGCTTTCGCAGATACCAGCTCCCGGGAGTTGGGCGTAGCCGACTTTGTGGACAATGATCTGTTTTCCAATACAGAGGTATGTCCTTCTCATGCGTTCATCTCATGTCTCTCAACCCATCCATAGTCCCTCATCATACAACTGTCGGTCAAAGAAGCTCTCATATCAACGGGGACAACATCCGGCAAAACTGACCGCGATTTTGATCTCAACAAGCTGAAGGCAGTCTTGGAGCGATGTGGGGTAGTTATCACGGAACGGAAACCCAGTCAGTGGTACCATTACCACAAGGTTATTCTCATGACTTACGCTATTTTAATTAGGCGAGTTCACCACTCGGTCTATCGAAGACGATCTCGTGCGTCTCTTAGCTCCTGAAGCCTCTCTCGCGACCACATCGGCTTCAGTAGAAGCGTCCATGGCAATACGTAGGTCTTAACCTCATGGATAGCTCTTTGAGCTGAATACCAACCGGATGTATATAGCACAACTCGCCCTTCCGATAGCCCCTGCTGCGTTATCCGCGTTGTGCACCTACCTTTCTCTCGTCGCTGACTCATCAAATCACGGTGCATATGCTATACGCACGCATGACCTTTCACAGTACATGAAATTGGATGCCAGTGCTCTACGAGCACTCAACCTCACCGAGGCTCCTGGCAGCGTTGTGGGTATCTTGGATCAGCAACCTCGCCAACCGGATGCTTGAATACTGATTGAATCTCAGGGAGCGTCTAACAAGAACACCACCCTCCACGGGCTCTTAAACAAGTGCAAAACGGCGCAAGGTACTAGATTGCTGGGCAGTTGGCTCAAGCAACCATTGGTGAATCTTCATGAAATAGGTACGCAATCTCAACCTGAACTATCGGCAATGGGACTAAGCTACTCCGCCACAGTCAAGAGACAAGACCTCGTGGAGCTATTCGTAGAGGATGCCTCATCGAAGCGTAATATCCAGGTCAATAAAGTGTAGTCATTGCACGCGCTGAAGTGACTGACGTTTGATACAGGAGGACTGCCTGAAATATATGCCAGATATGCATCGCATCAGTAAAAGATTTCAGAAAGGTGCCGCATCTCTTGAAGATGTTGTTCGAGTGTACCAGGTTGTTCTCAAGGTCAGTGGTTATTCACCTGGGTATCCAAAAAAATATCAATTATATCCTTCGCAGTTACCGGGTCTTCTAGAGGCATTAGAGGGCGTAGAAACCGATAGTGATAAATTCAAGGCGCTCGTCGAAGAGACATATCTAAAACAACTTAGAGTGCGCCGCTGTGTTGACTTGGCTGTGACAGCGCTCACCAGATTATATTCAGGAAATCAACGAAAGCTTGTCAAAGTATGGTGAAATGGTGGAACAAACTCTGGATCTCAACGAGCTTGATCGACACAACTATGTGATAAAACCCGATTATGATGAGCGCTTGGGGACTCTGTCCGAAAAGCTACAAGAGGTCAGTCAATTCATTCATTCGCATCCAGTCACTGATGCCTACGGTAGATACGTGATGGGTTAGACGATGAACATCGCACCGTTGGTCGGGAATTAAGCATTGAACTGGACAAAAAATTGCACTTGGAAAAATCTCCGAACTTCGGATACTGCTTGAGACTTACCAAAAATGTGTGCTCTGTTCTACGATGCACAAACTCACACTCATCAGCCTTCAGGATGCTAAAGGCAAGATCGATGGCAAGAAGAAATTTATAGAGCTCAGTACCACCAAGAGCGGCGTCTTTTTCACCACCAGGACGCTCAAAGACCTCGCGGCTGACTTTGAGGAATCTACCGCGGCGTACGCAAAAACGCAGTCCAGTCTTGTGAAGGAAGTTGTCAATATTGCCTGTGAGCCGCAGAAGACTTAGATGCAAAATGAGAGATACTGATCTTGGATGCTCTAGCGACGTACACACCTATCTTGGAGTCTTTGGATCATGTTCTAGCACATCTCGACGTCATATTGAGCTTCGCACATGTATCAGTCAATGCACCAGAGCCATACGTGAGGCCACTGGTGAAGGAAAAGGGTTTGTCCTTGTATCACGCAATCGAGTTATTTTAATAACTATCCCAACCAGGCTGCGGTGATATGGTGCTCAAGGATGCACGGCATCCTTGCCTCGAGGTTCAAGAGGACGTTAGCTTCATTCCGAACGATATCGAGATGGTCAAAGGTGCGGAGTGGCATGTCCGTGTTGAGGTGTTTGAATCTAATGGTTACTGCCACAGATAAGAGCGAATTCCAGATCATCAGTAGACTAATTTCATACCCGAGTGTTTCAATGTGCTGACCCCATTGTCTAGCTGGGCCAAATATGGGCGGAAAATCAACATTCATTCGTCAAGCTGGGGTCATTGCGTTGATGGCTCAAATTGGCTGTTTCGTGCCCTGTTCTGAGGCTACTATGCCGGTATTTGACTCCATCCTCTGTCGCGTGGGAGCAGGGGACAGCCAGCTTAAAGGGGTGTCCACATTTATGGCTGAGATGCTTGAGACCGCCACCATCATCAAGGTGCGATCGTTTATCAACGGCTAAAGACAAGATCGCTGAACCATTACTATCTCTAAGTCTGCGACAAGTGATTCCTTGATTATCATCGATGAGCTAGGACGAGGTATTCATCCCTTGTTTTCTGGACAACTATCCGTATTTATTGAATGGATCTTCAGGCACATCAACTTACGATGGGTTCGGCCTTGCTTGGGCAATTTCCGAGTGAGCTCTATGCCATGCTTCTGCTGTGGTATATTTGCTAATCGCCAATGACCTTCAAGACATATAGCCTCACAGATCCGGGCGTTCTGCCTGTTTGCCACCCACTTCCACGAGCTTACCGCGCTTGATCAAGAGCTCTCGCATGTAACAAATCTGCACGTGGTGGCGCATGTCTCTGACGCTGCTGAGGTTGGCCAAGACCGCGATATAACCCTGTTGTATAAAGTGGAGCCTGGTAACGACCTTTTGCCACATAAAAGATAATTTAGCTGACAGTCATCAGGCGTATCCGACCAGAGTTTTGGCATCCATGTTGCCAAGCTGGCGAACTTCCCCGAGAATGTTGTGAAGGTAAGGGGTGATCCCATTCATGCTAGGCCATTGTGCTCAATTAAATCATCAATCACAACTTGGACTTTAGCTGGCCAAGCGCAAGGCAGACGAGCTTGAAGATTTTGGCCACACAGAAAAGGAAAGCGAACGGCAGGCACCCAATGCAGGCGTATCGCCTGAAATCACGGAAGAAGGCATAGAGATCGTGCAGCAACTTCTGAAAACGTGGGCGTCTGAGTCAAATACAGATGGAGAAGACGTGGTCATGGCCGAAGATGATCTCTCGCCCGAGGCCCAGTTGGAGGCACTCCGCAACTGCGTGGAACAGTTCCGGCCGCAAATTGAAGGCAATGCTTGGCTACAGGAGATGATCACTTCTCTGTAACTGGGCGTATCTCCGATTGTCTAATTGGATTGCGTGCTGATGTTAATGCTGGATTAGACTGCGGTTTCGTATTGCGCTGTTGTCTTGTGAAATACATATATTAATTCAAACGTGCGTGTGGGCATAAATGCAGCTGTGCATAGATTGAAATCATATGTCTACGATTTGTGGTAGAGGGAAAGCGGGCGGAGGTCCCACCGCATATCGTGGCGAACGAGCCAAAGAAGCAGACAGCCTCGAATCTTGAAGAACAAGGAACCGCTTTCGAGGGGGTCACAGAGTACAGTGCTCCCAAGTTTTAAGATTTACAAAGCAGGAAAGGTCAGTTTCCGCAAGGCTTCCGGATCTTGTTGGAATCCTCAAACACTCGGGAAGTCAGGGTTGAAACGTCAAAGTCTAGCAAAGTCAACGGGGATGAACTTTACAGCTATGTTAGAAACGATAAGGACATTTGGTGTAAGGCCGAACACATCTGTGTGGCTATATACGGTAGCCCGGATACAGTAGGCATATGACAAACCCTGACAAACTAACCAATCCTCCACCCTCCACCAGTTCAGCGTGCAGATGAGGGATGACATGGCGCGTGCGCAGGGAGAGTGGATGCGCGTCGTCGAAGATGCAGTAAGCTGTATCGAACCTTGCGTCTCATATTTGACACTGACCAAGATGCTGTTAGGTGGATGGAGTGATTACGGTGGCAGTGGAAAAGGTGGGTCCTTGCCTTTCATCCCCGCTGCCCCGAAACTGACCATAAACTGACCGTCGCAGCAGGATCGAAGTGTTCACGCCCTTGTTCTGGTGATGTCTATCGCACTTTCAACATATCTCGCCGACGTCTTGTCGCAGCATGCGGAGGTCTTTGACTTTGGTGTGCGTCCCTGCTCCATCCACTTTACGTTTCACCCATATGTATGCTGACAAACCCGTATAGTTGCGTGTTCGAAAGCAATGGTCCGACCTTGTTTCCAACTTTACGTCCTTGCACGATTCAATCGCCGGCTCGGCGCCACCTCCAATGCCATCGCACGCACCCTCGTGCAGTCCCACGCCCTCTCCCACTCCGCCCTTGTGGCCCAGGAGCGCACACGGGAACGCTTGGAGCAAATGGTTGATTTCGCGCTAATAGAAACTATCAGAATCAACGGCCAAGTTTTGCTTGTCAAAATGACGATGCAATCCCGCAACAGTACGGGAATGCTTGGAGAAAATGGCTGACTTCGCGCAAGTGGAAATTATCAGAATCATCGCATCGGCTTCTGAAGTCGTTGAGGGTACTTATACATGCGCACGCAAGGGGGTGGACCGTGGGAGCACTGTGAGCAGTGGACCCCATGCGCATTGCGCAAGTCGTGCAGCTTGCATGGTGGGTGCCCTCGATTATCAAATTACATGCACGCTACTAATCGAACGTGACTGATAGAGCGGGCTTGTACCGTTTGTGGGCATTACACGACGCCGCAGGGTTTTTGTCACGAGCTCGAGGTGCGTGCCTAGACTCTGTTGCTGACAATTTCTGTCGGGACTGGGATTGCATTTTGTGTCTTGTGTCTTGTGTTTTGCCTCCTCCGCTGCCGTCGTCTCTGCCCCGGCTGCTCTAACGCTGATTACACTGCAGCGCTGACTTGAAATCGCAACCTCCAAAACAAACTTTGCCAAACGCGACAGAATTACCGCCGCCTCCGTACCTGTATCGCATGGACCCCGACCCACGGATCTGGCGCCAAAACACCACTCGTCGAACACGCGCGTTCCGCATTGAAGATCGCCTGTGCAGACTGCGAGCTGAATCGAACAGTCCTCAATTCGGTTTCGCGTCATGATCACAAATGAACAACTAGACAAACTCTTCTTTGACTGTTTAGGCTTGGACTGGCTCTGGATTGGGAATCATGCGCTCGTAATGCAGCAAAATTGTAGTGTTTTGGACTCGGACTGCATGCATACGAGTTGTCATCAATCGTCATCGCGTTTGTAACTGTACTTTGAGCTTATTCGGAAGAAAAAAATTGATACGTCAAATCACATTACCCTAAATTTACATGAACAACCGGGCAAAGGACTCAGACGAGGTGCGAAGATATAATCAGATATGGCATCGTTATTGGGTAGAGGGTATCAACAGGAATATAGTAAGAATATGGACCAGATATAGTGTATGCGAAATATGCGAAAGATTTAGACTAGATGATGATAAGTACGGGAATTCCACATGCGCAGATACGAGAAATTGACGTCTCAATTTCTCGTGTTTGCGCAGGCAGGGATGAGGATGAGGATGTCGATACGTTTGTGTATATAGATACGGATGTAGATGTAGATGTGGGTATGCATGATGAGAGTCGAGACTGAAGGGCGAGGAAGAAAATATAAAACCCGGGCGGAGAAGAAAAGAAAGGAGACAAGAAAGGAGGCCTGGCATCGGTGGTGCGGCGGGGGAAAAGAAACCTGAGAAAGAAGGACACGGAGATCCAAGTAAAGACGGTGGGGCCTGGCATCGGTGGTGCGGCGGGGGAAAAGAAACCCGGGAAGGGAAGGAGAAGAAAAGATATGGAGATCCAAGTAAAGACGGTGGGGCCTGGCATCGGTGGTGCGGCGGTGGAGAGATATACGGAGAGAGATCCGACGAGGCGAGACTTTGAGATACTAAGTAAAGACAATGCGGCCTGGCATCGATGGTGCAGCCGCTAGCGGGAGATGTTGGAATGTGAAAAGAAACCCGAGAGATGAAGGCGGCCATTCGCGAGGCGGAGTGTTCAGAAGTCCATTCGAGCCAACGTTGTTGCATCGCTGCCACATCCTAATAAAAAATCGGGCGGATGCAGTATCAGATGAACGCAATACTGATGAGAGCGACTTGGCAACGTTGGCGGGGAAGTGAAGAAAGCTTTGGCGGGGCGCCGAACCATTACACCTGCGCAGATGTACTGGTTCGGCGTCCCGCCAAAGCCTTCCTCGGTGTCGAATGGATACGAACGGGCGCATGCGAGCGCGAATTGGCGGGGTCCAGCCCCGGGTCTGTGCGATGCTGGGCGAGTCGTCCTCTAGACGGCCTGAACCCGAACTGCCTCCCGAGCTGCGAGCTCCCGCGCACGCCCCAGGGCCCTCGTTGCTCGGATGCTCGCAATGTGTCCATCGAGGATCATGATGAGCTCCCGAGTGTCGCGGCTCTGCTCCTCCGACTCGGCGGCCCGCTTGCGGCGCAGCTCCTCGGCGGCGGCTTCGGCGGCGAATTGCGCGCTGAGGTGCCACCGCTGGATGCGGAAGTTGGCGCGGAGGACCTGTTGAAGTGGGCTGGTGTGCGCGTGCATAAGAAGCGAACCGGCGCCGAGGGACGAGCATGCAGCCAGGGAGAGAAGGAATGCGCGGAGCGAGTAGGGCAGGGATGCGATGAGGCTGGGTGACTGGGTGGCCGCGTTGGTGGCGAGGCGGTTCAGGAAAAGCTGGAATGAGATAGTTATGTCAGTAGATGTAACAATTGAATGATGTTCTATCAAACACACCTCGAGCGTTGCCCACAACGATATCATCCGCTCGCATATGCCGCGGAGATCGACCGCAGCTGCGCATGGTATGCGCGCGACGAGCGAGAGAAGGGCGCTCTAGTAAATTAAACCAAAGTCAGCACCTGGGAAGATAATGGAATATATGCGAACGCACCTTGTGCCACCTCGCCGTGCCCAGCAGCGGCGTGCAAAGAGCCCTAAACATCAGGTGCTCCATGTCATCGACTTGCGACAGGTGGTGGTGGATGGTGAACAGCACGGCGACGATGATTATGGGGGAGGCCGGGAGCAAGACAGTGTGCGAGATGAAAGCGATAGGAGAGAGGAGCCGGCCCCAGATCGAGCGATAGTTGGAAGCAGGGAGAGAAGGCTTGCAGTAGTTCTTGTGGGGTTTGGGCTTCGGTCGAGTGTGAGACAGGAGCATGTAGGCCGACGCCAGGGTGACCGCGACCATGAGTGCGGCGGCGAAGATGATCGGCCCAATTGTGTAAGGCGACGAGCCCGCCACGATCTTCTTAGTCAGAGTAGCCACCATCGGGGTGTTTGATCGTAACTGTTCGAACGTGGGAGTCCACACGAGGGGGGGAGACTCGGGCATGAGCCATTTTAGCGGCGGCAGGGGCAGGGGCAGGGGCTGGGGGAGGCCGGTGCGGAAGAACGAGGGGAGGAAGCCAAGGGCGGCGTCGCTGTATCGAGCTTTGATAGAGTACATGTCGTCCTTCGGATAGGAAAGACGGGGGATGCTTGCGGGGAGGTGGAATGAATGAAAGCAAGAAAGCGGGGAGGGGCTCCGGTATTTATATCCTCTGGAGCGTACAAAGACCAGCAAACAGCGCGTCGCGTCCAAACTTTTGGATCAACAAAGAGGTCACGAGCGTAGGCGATCGGGCGGTTAGTATATGCTAGTATATGCAACATTGCGCCGTTCCAAACACGCAACACGTGACCTGTGACTTCGACCTGGAGCAGCCTTCAGGGGTCCAGCAGCCAGCTGGCTAGTACCTCCTGCGTATTCACTATGCGTGGTGTGGCGAAGATGACTTCTTGACTCCCGAAGTTGTTCTTAGTCACTTAGCTGCACTTCAAGAGCCTGAGATTATATCGGTGCAACAAGTAGTCCACATCCCGATGACATTGCGCAAGAAGTTCAATTCCAAGACAGGAACTGACTGAGAAAGTGAAATCGGTAGGAAATAACCAGCCTTTGAGTTCAGAGTGCGAGTTGCAAATCCATTGATTGTTGTGGTTCAGTTGACAGCTGTTCAGTGAAAAAACTTGAAAAGACGCCCGCGCTGCTTGTACGTGTCGCATTGACTTCAATTCTGCCCGGGCCGTGCCGTGCCGGTTCATAGATCCATCCTCAACGTTCAACGTTCAACGTCCAGCGCGTCCGTGTGACTCAGGAGCATTAATAACAATGCGTATACTTAGCTGATATATTAAAATTAATTAATTTCATAAATCAGTCCAACCTCCCTGAAGCAGGCGGTGTAGGATTGGTGTAGGCATCGATCAGAGATGCCATGTTGAATAGTGGCCCAAGAGTGTTTGTGGTAGTGAACTTTGTGCAAAGTGCTTCGGACTGATTGCTATGATGGCAACTCGGGATCGCTTGAATTTCCAGCGCGCCCCGATTTTGGTCTTGACGCTGTCAATGACCTACAGGCAACTCGGATGCCCCGCTGTTCAGGCTGTTGCAACAAAATAATACCAAGACGTGTTAGCAAGGAGTCCTAGACAATTTAAAAGCCCGGACTCAGACTCGGTATGACTCGGGAGGAAAAATCAGAGATGGTATAATTATTAGGTAGAGGGTATACGACGGGAATATAGTAAGAATAGGGATAAAGTATAGCTTAAGCAAAACACGAGGGAGATGTAGAGTAGAGACTAGATATCACGATAACAGTAGCTGGAAATTAGGGTGGAACGCGAGAGAGAGACTAAAAATCAAAACGAGAAATAAGTAGGTATACTTTTACTATGAGTCTGAACCGTTGTCGTGGCGAGGTGTACCGTGCCGCCACTCAGACAGCCCAGAATGGATCCTCGGCGATATCCGCGTCCCACTCCTTCATGGCTTGAATTGCCCTTCGGATGAAAGGCGACATGCTCGGCGGTGGAGCAGGGGCAGCACGCGGGTTCATGTAAATTTTTGCAGACATGTTCTCCTTGTCGCTTTTCCGAGACACGGCTGCTGGGGAACGACGGTGCGAGCTGATTTGAGGCTGCATGTTGGTAGAGCGAAGGACCGACCGCGGGATGCCCGTTTCCTTGGCATTGGAGGAAGCCTTATATGGGATGGCAACGCGAGAGAGCGGGACAGCAATACCATCGGAGAGCGAATCCCGGAAGAAGACGCTGATAAAAGAATGTAAGCATCTTCAGTAGCAATCAAACGCATGGCACTACTCACCTGCTATCAATTTTGACATCAACACCGATGTTGGTGGAGTTCCCCGGGTCGCAGCGCTCAACGATGGGCTCCTGACGAGCCATCGTGGGGTGGGCGGGTGCCTGTGCACCACCCATACCCCCAGAGAGACGCTGGACGCGGGCGGGGGCCCCGACGGAGACCGACACCTGTGCGCCGATCTGCGCGTCGTATTCCTGGGTCTTGACTGTGCAGCCAGGAGTGGCCTTCTTTGTGCCGCGTGCGAAGCTGAGAGGTTATATGAGTATTTGACGATCAGTGAGGAATAGTTGAACTCACCCCATAATTTCCAACACCTCCTTCTCAGTTGGTGCGCAGACCTTCTCAGCGTTGGCCCCGAAGCTAAATAGCGGTATTAGTGCTTGATGCGTAGCATAGATGAGGATATGTAACTTACCCCATCATCGACAGCACGGCTTTCTCGCTGCGAGCAGCGATCTTGCCATCGTTGTGCTTGAGTCGGCGGCTGGAGTTACAGTCAGTGGCGAGCTAAACAGAAATCACTAATAAAAGAGGCTGACCTCATCGCATCGACTGCAGATTTCGCATCCGCGGCGGCGCTCCTGTTGGACGAGTGCTCGAAGCTAAACAGGGATGAGCATCATTGTAGAAGAAGAGTATGATAGCACTGACTTCATCAAGCAGAGGACGTCTCTCTCGACTGGCGCATCGCGGTGTTGGCTGGCCTTCAGGCCTGCCGACTTTAAGCTATCGGAGGATCAGCTTCAAGTCAGAATGAAGGTCGGATAAGACGTACCTGATGGGAGCCTTGGCATCCTC
>KV417505.1:192713-267757 GCA_001630335.1 Athelia psychrophila | reverse complement strand
AGTTCGTTTGCAAGAGTTGGCAGTTCAAGACAAGGTTGAGGACGCTCAGTAATCGACGTGGACCGGGGGCAGTGTGGGGGCAGTACATAGTCACAATACTCTTTGACACGATCCTGACTTCGACCTCCATGAGGCATTGTGCAATATGTTTCACCTAAACCCGGTCCACTTATCATGTATTGGTACCCGGCCCTTCATTGCCCTGCGCCATGCCTTCGGAATGCTGTCAGTCTAGCCCACCCTTGCGTCTGCAGCTCCACTGTTCCTCGACCATCGTTGAGCCCGAGGTTATCTAGGAATTTGCACCACATACTCACGTAGAGCTAAGTTATGCTTGTTAAATTGTCGATGCAATCCCGCAACAGTACGGGAACGCTTGGAGGAAATGGCTGACTTCGGGCAAGAGGGTGGACCATGGGAGCACTGTGGGCAGTGCATTGCGCAAGTCGTGCAGCATGCATGGTAGGTGCCCTCGATTATCAAATTACATGCACGCTACTAATCGAACGTGCCTGATAGAGCGGGCTTGTATTGCTTGTGGGCATTACACGACGCCGCAAGGTTTTTGTCACGAGCTCGAGGTGCGTGCCTAGACTCTGTTGCTGACAATTTCTGTCGGGACTGGGATTGCATTTTGTGTCTTGTGTCTTGTGTTTTGCCTCCTCTGCTGCCGTCGTCTCTGCCCCGGCTGCTCTAGCGCTGATTACACTGCAGCGCTGACTTGAAATCGCAACCTCCAAAACAAACTTTGCCAAACGCGACAGAATTACCGCCGCCTCGGTACCCGCATCGCATGGACCCCGACCCACGGATCTGGCGCCAAAACACCACTCGTCGAACACGCGCGTTCCGCATTGAAGATCGCCTGTGCAGACTGCGAGCTGAATCGAACAGTCCTCAATTCGGTTTCGCGTCATGATGACAAATGAACAACTAGACAAACTCTTCTTCGACTGCTTAGGCTTAGATGACAAATGAACAACTAGACGAACTCTTCTTCGACTGTAATAAATCAGTCCAACCTCCCTGAGGCAGGCGGTGTAGGATTGGTGTAGGCATCGATCAGAAATGCCATGTTGAATAGCGGCCCAAGAGTGTTTGTGCGAAGTACTTCGGACTGGTTGCTACGATGGCAACTCGCATCGCTTGAATTTCCAGCGCTCACCGATTTTAGTCTTGACGCTGTCAATGACCTACAGTCAACCTATGGGCCAATTGAATGCCCCCGCTATTGTGTTTCTTGTTAAGTTTAGGCTGTTGAAACAAAATACTAGCACCAAGATGTGTTAGCACTGAGCAGGGAGTCCTAGACAATTTAAAAGCCCGGACTCAGACGCGGTATGACTCGGGAGGAAAAATCAGAGATGGTATAATTATTAGGTAGAGGGTATACGACGGGAATATAGTAAGAATAGGGATAAAGTATAGCTTAAGCAAAACACGAGGGAGATGTAGAGTAGAGACTAGATATCACGATAACAGTAGCTGGAAATTAGGGTGGAACGCGAGAGAGAGACTAAAAATCAAAACGAGAAATAAGTAGGTATACTTTTACTATGAGTCTGAACCGTTGTCGTGGCGAGGTGTACCGTGCCGCCACTCAGACAGCCCAGAATGGATCCTCGGCGATATCCGCGTCCCACTCCTTCATGGCTTGAATTGCCCTTCGGATGAAAGGCGACATGCTCGGCGGTGGAGCAGGGGCAGCACGCGGGTTCATGTAAATTTTTGCAGACATGTTCTCCTTGTCGCTTTTCCGAGACACGGCTGCTGGGGAACGACGGTGCGCGCTGATTTGAGGCTGCATGTTGGTGGGGCGAAGGACCGACCGCGGGATGCCCGTTTCCTTGGCATTGGAGGAAGCCTTATATGGGATGGCAACGCGAGAGAGCGGGACAGCAATACCATCGGAGAGCGAGTCCCGGAAGAAGACGCTGATAAAAGAATGTAAGCATCTTCAGTAGCAATCAAACGCATGGCACGACTCACCTGCTATCAATTTTGACACCAACACCGATGTTGGTGGAGTTCCCCGGGTCGCAGCGCTCAACGATGGGCTCCTGACGAGCCATCGTGGGGTGGGCGGGTGCCTGTGCACCACCCATACCCCCAGAGAGACGCTGGACGCGGGCGGAGGCCCCGACGGAGACCGACACCTGTGCGCCGATCTGCGCGTCGTATTCCTGGGTCTTGACTGTGCAGCCAGGAGTGGCCTTCTTTGTGCCGCGTGCGAAGCTGAGAGGTTATATGAGTATTTGACGATCAGTGAGGAATAGTTGAACTCACCCCATGATTTCCAACACCTCCTTCTCAGTTGGTGCGCAGACCTTCTCAGCGTTGGCCCCGAAGCTAAATAGCGGTATTAGTGCTTGATGCGTAGCATAGATGAGGATATGTAACTTACCCCATCATCGACAGCACGGCTTTCTCGCTGCGAGCAGCGATCTTGCCATCGTTGTGCTTGAGTCGGCGGCTGGAGTTACACGGAGTCAGTGGCGAGCTAAACAGAGATCATTAATAAAAGAGGCTGACCTCATCGCATCGACTGCAGATTTCGCATCCGCGGCGGCGCTCCTGTTGGACGAGTGCTCGAAGCTAAACAGGGATGAGCATCATTGTAGAAGAAGAGTATGATAGCACTGACTTCATCAAGCAGAGGACGTCTCTCTCGACTGGCGCATCGCGGTGTTGGCTGGCCTTCAGGCCTGCCGACTTTAAGCTATCGGAGGATCAGCTTCAAGTCAGAATGAAGGTCAGATAAGACGTACCTAATGGGAGCCTTGGCATCCTCATCCTTATCATTCGCGTCAATGATGCCCGCAAGGCTCGAAGCGTCGTCCGAGGGCGCCATGATCGACTCGATTGAGATCGACTGGGCCGCCTGCATCGAAATCATGTCAGCCCTGGTGGACGGTGCGCCTCGCAGTGGGACTGACCTCAGAGCTCTTGCGACCGACCATATCGACTTTCCGTCCGAGCATCTCGCGCAACTGTCGTCCACAGGTCTGTCAGCGATGTGGGCCGTGGCATGAGGGCGGCTGGGCATACCTGTGCGCACTCGGCGTCGACCATCATGGAGGCGGCTGACCGACCTCGCAGCTCCAACGCGAGCTCAGTCTCCTTCCTAACCTCAGGGATCATCATCACGTTGAGCAGGAATGGGCCAGAAGGACCGGCGCGTTCCTTCTTCCCAAACCTTTTCTTGAGAGTCTTGAAGATGGCCTTGAAAGACATTTCCGGTACGGCGATCTTGAGGCTGACTAGAGGTGAGATCGAGGTTGATGCGATGCAGGAATGTGGAAGCTTACCGTGCTGGTGGGGGGATGTGCAAAGAGATAGATCAATGCTGGGGAGCAGATATTATCTCTGGGCACGGAAAGCAGATGTTGGCGGGGAACAAGCTGCGATAAAGGGGCAGGTCTACAGCGCTCCAGAATTTATAGAACCCCGGTATAGGGGGCACGGATGAGTCTCGACTTGATGATTGGGACTGACCAACACGTGACCGCGTAGGCAGACCTCGTCGTGACCTAATTCCTCCTAGACACCCCCCAGATTGTACCTCGTCCATCATCACAACCTTCAATTCAGTTGGTGGTCTTCCAGCCTGCAGATAGATGGTTCATCCGTATGCATGTTCGCGTACTTAGTGTATATTCCGTACGAGCGTCCAGACTCTAGAGCAGCAGGTCGGCCCACTCAGACAGCAAGTGCACCTCAAATCGCAAAGCGGAGCGAGCCAGAAAGAGTCGTGATCCAGAAAGAGTCGTGATGAAATGTGAGTATTGCCTCGGAAGTTTGTGTTTTGTTGCCAGTCGGGTAGTGTCGAGGTAGCCGATGCGATGCTTGGAGTGTGCCATTGCTTGCATACATAGCAAGGAATTTCGCCTGAGTGATATCAACAAGAGAATATTTGGGTAGCTTGGAACTTTGGAAGTCTGGATAGGTAGGTTAGAGGTAGGTAGAATTGTAAGTCGATGTCGGCAGTTCAAAGCCAAAGGCTCCCGGACTCGGAGGCAGTAGCACTCTTCTGATGAGCAACGCGTCGACGTCCAAGCTCGCGGCGATCGACGCAGCTTTCCATCCAGGCCACGACGAGGACGATACCATTCCGCTGGGCTCAATTCCAGATGCTCTTGCTCGTCTAGATATCCCTGTGGACGACGACGTCCTCCAAGTGTTCAACAATGCCGCGTCTGGATGGAGCGCACCTGCATCTGCTCCCACGGCTGTCGCAGAGGGAGCCTCAGTGACCAGGAAGGATTTCCGAGCTATCTGTACCGTTCTGCTCGATATTGAAGTTGAAGAAGAACCCCCAGCCCTGCCCGCCGACAGTGGGGGTGGCTTCGTGATCGAGGATGACGGAGACGCAGATGCAGGTGGAGGGTTTCTCATTCCCAGTGACCGGGAAGAGGACGACTTTATGGACGAAGAGGACGATGATGTGGAGGAAGAGGACGAATATGAATCAGAACAAGCTTCTGAAAACGTATCTGATTCGGAAGAAGAATACACCAACGACCAGCCCTCCACCTCCCGGCGCACCCGCATACGCGCACGTCACCGCTCATCATCCGCCTCGTCTTCTTCCGCCCATGCACCCAAACCCCTCACAGCCAGCCAGAAGAAGGAAGCACTGACTGCATTTGCCCTATTCTTTCCTTCCCTTCCCGCAGAGCAGCTGTCAAAGCAACGCCTCAAAATCCGTGATATCAACCGCGTTGCATCTCTTCTCAAGGAAAAGATATCTGCGGAGGAGACCGTTGAGATGCTCACAACCTTTTCCACCTCACCCGACGGATCGATGGGACTTTCAGATTTTGAGAGGATGATGCAGGCTGCGGCAATGCTATAGCCTGGTGGACGACGGTATGCGGTTTTGTCGAGCAGGGGTTTTAGATTGTGGTATATAATATGAAATAGTGTTGTTAAGATGGTTTAGTCGTATGTATGTGCATGATTGCCTAACAGTGAGCAAATTCGAGCAAAGCCTTGGGTGATTATGGGAATAAGACTGAGCGCTGTGCAGGCCCTGGGGCTACCGTCAGGCCGGCTTAGCGGATCGAAGAAGTGCCATACCTGAATCCTATCACCAAGTCGCTGCAGTACTGCTGCTGGCCCTACGATTACTTGATTGTCCCACAGCAAGGCCGTGGGCGGATACAATATCGTCCTTCAGCTGAATGATGTCCGAACTTTCGCAGTAGCGCTTGAGCAACTCGTCAACCGTGTCGAAAGCTTGGTCACGGCCCAGCTTGCTAAATCCCCCAGACTCGGTGACATATTTCTTGATTGCCACATGAACATCGATTTTCACATCGGAGCCCTTGTAGACTTCAACGACGCGCTTAAGAAGGAGGCTCGAAATCTTGGTTTCCCCGTCAGCGAGTACAAGGAAGAGCAGTTGCATGACCAGAATCAAATGGACTATGTATGTCATGAGGCGCATAAGGATGTCCGGTCTGATATATGAGGCCGGTGAGACTGGAGACCAGCAGACCAGCATTTGAACTCACATCTGTCGGTATACTGCATACAGCCAGGTCGCAAACACCAAGACCGCGGTAGTAGGGACCAGCACAGGCGCCGCAGGTCCTGTCGACGCAAACCCAGCGGCCACTGATAAACCAGCAACTCTGAATGTTTCGTGAGGAGGCGAACAAAGACCAAGATGTTGAAGATACTCACAATGCCTTGCCCGCGTTTTCAGCTCTGTTATCCGACAAGTCACCAACAAGGCCAACGATCAAAGCTTGGAACTCGTCGCTGCCCAAGTACTGTGATAGTGAGAGTCATAAGACAGAGCAACACAAGGAAGAGAAGCAACGAACATTGTGGGGATCTTCAATGGCCCAAACCGCCACGACATCGACACGGATCACTTCGAGACAATCCTTCAATTTCTTGCCAAAGAAGCTGACACTGGTTCCAAGGCTTTTCCAGTATCCTTATAGATTTATATTGAGTATTTAGAGCACAATTAAGGCGGCTGCTCGCCATTTGCACACTCACTTCGTTTGCCAAGACTGTATACAAACATCAGATGAGATGGAACCATCGATGAGCTCTTGCTGTGAGACTCACGCGATGGAAGATTCGATCTTGACCTTTGGGCTGATTTGCTGCGCGATACCCAAGACGATCTTAGCGACTTCTGGAAGGTTTTTGCCGACCTCAGCGGTTGTGAGCTCGACGAGGTCCTTCAATGTTTGCTCGTGGCCCTTTTCCTCTGGATATCTCATGAGTTTTGAAAGCATTCAAAGGATGAAGAAGGCCTCACTAGACACGGTCATGAATGGTATGCCATTCTTTTCATATTTCCTGAATGGAGCGATACACGTATCGTTCAACATTTTGTCGGCGTACTTCTTGGGATCAGGGCCCCCGCGACGGTTTGCACTAGTCAATAGCAGGTCGTATTTGGTGAAGACAGCGATGAGTGGCACTGCGCACAATCTGGTCAGTCTTTGAAGATGAATCGCATTGATGCTCACGTTTCCCTAGAGTCCCGTTTGTCTTCAGTTTGAGGAACTTTTCGATGCCGGTTTCGAATATCCGGCCACCTGCAAACGGAATTGGCAGGCAAAGCCTTCATAGAAGTCGTTATCAAGGTCCCGCATGACATCAAAAGAGAGCTTACCACACTGCATGCACCTGCTTGCTGATATCGACCCTCGACCCACGGTCTGTGAGAAATTTCTCGACAAGCGCCAGATTCTCTACCTCGCCACCCTCAAATCCCTGACTGTCGTGAAGCACAAATTGCGGATTTGCTCTGCAGAAAATTTCCTTGTTGATGTCCGACACCCCGGCCCTGTGATGGGCCACGCTCTGCACTCGTCAGCCGAGCTCAACACTTCATAGCTGGACTCACTGCTTGGCCCTCATCTTCTTGGACGCGAAATGCCATGTTTATCAACGATGATTTTCCTGCGCCAGACTGTGATTCGCTCCGTCAGATGAACAATCATGCTTTTAGTGGCCAATGTTAACCTTTCCTATGACAAGTATTCGGAAGCTGAAGAACTTGGTTAGTATATCCACGGAAATCGTGCCAGAAATTGAAACTTACCGAGGACATTCGGCGTATATTTCTATGATTGTGGGTTGCAAAGGGGCATCGCTAACAGCAGATTCATCTTGCTCGGTTGGCTAATGGTTACGTCAGTAGGTATGACCATTTAAATGATGATAAAAGCGTACATGCGCTGGCCTGATTGGCTCCGTCTCAACTTTGACTGATATCTCCTCGAAGTTTCTGGGCTGATCTTAAAACAACAATCAGAGGGTGAGCTCAATGTCCGGTGGATCATGTATTTATTACGTACTTGGATGGGCTGACAACTCAGCTGCTGGTATGTTGATTGGTTTAGAGCTGGAAACGCCAAAATGGCGGCAGTTTATGCACATAGTCACGACTTGAGATTCGGCGAGCTCGCTAGAAAGGACCTCATCAGCACTAAGGATCGTTTAGCAATCCACTTTGCTCACAGAGAGGAAGGGAAATTTGCTCGGATCTCCTTCGGGTTGATCTGCCATCTCACGTCTCCCGGGCAAGGTGGGTTCGTTAGGTCGACAGAGACGAGTGATCGGGAAAGCCCTCTGATTGTAACGGTGATGCCTGGTGACAATACGATGAGAATGATTCAGGCTCGGGTTCAAAGAAGGGCGCTTACCAGTGATACGAATGCGAGGCATGGTGTGACGGGAAGGATAAGGGTAAGTCAAGGGCAAGAACAAGGGTGTTCTACAGCAACCCAAACAGGATATTGATTAGGGTCGGTCGTTGTGCATGCTCCTCGTGGCCTTCACCGCTCGAGATCGATAGGCGCTCGAAGTTGCTGTGCATCAAAAGCCTGTTCGCTAGTCACGTCCAATCAGAACGATTCCGGGCGCTTATAGTGCCTCAAGCAAGTTTCTTTTCCATTCCCTTCACCTTCTAATCGCAGTGTCAAGATCGTCCTGTCTGCGCCGTATAGCACAGAACTGATGATCATCCACATTCTGAAGATAAGGATGCATGCGAGAATCAAAAAGGCCTATCGCATGAGTTTGGGCGCTTGGTGGCGCCACTGACGCAGGGTCTGCATCGGTCGCCATCGGTCGCATTGCAATGTGGTCTCTGCAATCGCCAGAGCATTCGTGTGATATTGTTCAGAAACAAGTTCCTCGAAATGACAATTGTTGTATCGACCTCCCACAATGGCCCCATGTATCAAGCCTGGCATCAGACTCTCAAACAGAGTGCAGCGGCTGCCCAGCAATGACCTGCTCAAAGATGACCAAAGACGCCGCAGGCTGGAAAGCTGCCTAGAGGAAGGAAGGGCGGAAACGTCAGCATA
The DNA here is from genome assembly GCA_001630335.1 of Athelia psychrophila. Classification (NCBI taxonomy): domain Eukaryota; kingdom Fungi; phylum Basidiomycota; class Agaricomycetes; order Atheliales; family Atheliaceae; genus Athelia; species Athelia psychrophila. The sequence continues at coordinate 259,415 of KV417505.1, read as the reverse complement.
GATACATTTCGGCAGGGAGCACCACGCACCACTTCATGTCCCGCACCGAATACGCGTCTGCATCAAAAGATATCCGTCAGTTCAAGAGGCGAAGAAATACGAGACGAGGAACAGGCAAAGAGACAACACGCACGCGAACGTAAAGTTATCCACATTCTGGACTTGCGCGATGGGTTTCCCAGCGAGGGTGATGTTCGTCAGGGGCGTGGCGGCGAGCGTCGCGTTGCCGTACCAGCTCATCGCGAGGACCGCGGCGTGGCCACCAACCCAGTTGCAGCTGGAGAGGGGTTAGCATGAAATGGGGATGGGCGTTTGGACGGGACGAACATGATATCAGCATCGCCGGCCTGTAGAGATAACCAAATAAGTATCCTGCGAGCGGCAAACATTGGGATTGATGATGCACGCACCCAGATGAGAACTCTGATACCAGAGTTGACCAAGTCTCCTAGCTGGGGCAGAAGCGTCCTGGCATCCTATATCACCGTGTCAAAACGCTATGTCCTGGAATCGACACTGAAACTTCAAACTTACATCACCCGTCTTGGTAAACAATTCATATGGCGCATCCGGGCACTCGCTGTATTTCGACGACGTCGCCCCGATAGCCTTGGTGACGGAGGACAGCCCGAGGTAGTTGACGTAGTATTCCGGCGGGAATGCCGCAGTTGAACTCTGCCTCAGATCGTACGGGTCGAGGTTCCCTATCGCGTCACTAGACAAGGAGGCCTACAAACAACACTACTGTCAGCTTCGCGCCATGAGAAGAACGAACGGCCCATGAGAAGGGGAGAGGGAAGAGATACGAGATACTCACGCATTGGTTATCCGCGTTCTCGCAAATGCTGTTCGACGTGCTCTTGTTCCCAGCATTGTAGCAGTTCTGCTGCTGCACGAGGCACCCATTGCTTCCGTAGTACGTGGTGTTCATCTTCTTGATCGTCGCCGCACTCTGGAGCGCCCCGTAGCCGGGGGCGTTCTGTGCAAAGGAGATGTAGCCGGCGTTTTGGATCAGGGGATCGATCCATCCGCTGGGGTAAAGATGCGTTAGAAATTGTACGAGATTAGGATGTCAGGAAAAAGAGAAAGGGAACGTACTTGTTGATCATCAACGCGCTGAATTTAATAGGAACGCCCGTGATAGTCCCCGCTGCAATCGCCGCGTTCTGGATGTTGAAGTAGGTCACGAACTCTGGTCCATAATGACCTAGTAGTCACGCAAGACATCTTGTCAGTGCCGAGCTCGTGATAGATAATGGACGGTACTGACCTCCGTAGCTCTCAGTAGCGAGCACAAACTCCCGGCTCTTGTACGCCGAAAACTCTGTGCTCTCGAACAGGGCCTGGAACGCAGCCCACACGTATGGCGCTGCGGTGTATGTGCTGTTGGTGAGGTCAGTACCGTATGAGAAGCCGGTCCCGATGGGCTGGTCGATGTAGATTACTAGGGAGATAGAGGAGTTAGTGCGGAGCCAAAGGAGAGAGATGGGAATACGCACTGTTGCTAGCGTTGTTCCAGCTGTCGAAGATGTCAATTATCGCGCCAATGGAAATTCAGGTAAGCCATACATACCTGTACGGGTTGATAACGGTCGACTTTCCATCGGGGTTAACGTTGCAGGGGCCATTCTCTGTAATGATGTGCTCGTCAGTCTGGAAAAGACGGTTGATGGTTGGCTTATGCATACCTTGGAAGAGACCGATCATGGATGAGCCTGCACAAGGTTGCGTTCATTAATAACAATGCGGTATAACGGTGGGAAGGCCAGGCAAGTTACATCCTGGTCCTCCGTTGAGCCTTTGGGGGGGATAGTTAGCCCAAATGAGGAGGCGACGATGGATGGGACTACTCACCACAAAGTGAATGGCGCAGTCTCAGGCGCGTTGCGTGCCGCAAAGAACCAGAACCACTAAATTATGACCAGCAAAATCAGACAATGTACGCGCTTGGACTATGAAGAACGCACCGTAGACATCGACGTCCCGATGTCGACGTACCCAGACATAGTGTGCACCCCGGGCGTAGTCTCGCAGATCCCCGAGTTGTTCACATATCGTAGACCTGGCATGGGTGGGCAAGCAGTCAATTTCATTTTCAATTTCGATCAGGAGGATACACTCACCAACGTCGGGCGACAATTTCGAGTTGAATCGCACGATCGGCGCCTCGTACTCCTCCTCGGGTAGGACCGCCGCGCTAGCGACAGCAGCGAGCGCCAAGAGCGCGAAGAACGTAGCTCCGAACTGCATCTTTAGAAGGCCTGACAAGTATGGGGTGGTAGAGCAAAAGCACTGATCAAACCACCACCGGACCGTGGGTTATATGTCGACAACACAGCCCGCATGGTACTGCGGATAGTGAATCAAAGAATCAAAGACTAGCATGGTATGGGCGGCCAGTACGGACATGTGATCGTTGGCCTTGCTTCGACGTCGAGACCATACGGAGGATGAGTGATAAGGCGTTTGTGCATGTGCCCTTTGGTATTCTCCGCACGAGCAGGCACTGCACGGTCTGAATCGTCGCACCGTGCTCGCGGTGAGTTCATTGTCGCGCATCTCGAGTGTCGTTAGGTGGGAGAACAAGCTCGTTTTCACAAGCTTCGGTACAATAGAAGAGACTCGGCGTTGAAGAATGCATCCTTCGTTTTCGATACTGCACAGCTGTACAGTACTACTGGTGACCGGTGAAATCGTATGGCAAATGTTCGAATAGATGGCTGCACATGGGCAGATGTCGTTGCTAAGCGCCCAACTGCCGATCCTTTCACTGACACTCGTACACATTTGCCAGTTTCTTCACATTCATTTAGATAGCTTGAAAGCTTGACTCGGATCTTGTCCTGATATCTTGCGTGTATTCGAAGCGATTGTGGAGAGTCTGGGGAGCTCTGTTGTGCTGGAATGAACATCCTCAAATCGCATCAACGACAACCTACGACCACCCAACAGTGTATGCTCTGACTTGCGGTATATTGGTTAGGGCCACTCAATAATCGAGACGAAAACGCTATGACTGCGATGTCACAATAAAACTGTCAATTCTGCGTCAACATGGACCTCATCCGCGTCACAATATTCGGGCACCTTCTCCGCCTCCCACATGGGCCCAAAGTGCTGCCATATCCCAAGGAACTCGACCCGTCACTGCACCATATGTGCATGCACGAGACCAAGTCTGGCTCGAGCCTGGATGGCACAGACGCACGACAAGCTTCAGCAACCGAGGACGAAGTCCGAACGAGGCCAGCGGCATGCCTATCAATGAAAAGAACGGACAGGACATCCGCTTCCTTGACAGGGGACCTGATGCCCCTGATGTAATCATTAGGCAAATCTCTATCCAAGCGACCGCCAGCGAGGGTTCACACACAAAAGAAGCGAGCTTGTCATATTCGCAACCCTGCGCGCTTCGTCTCCTTCTGCCAGCATAGGTCAGCCTTCGCCGCGAGCATTCTCTTTCCCTACGTCATGGTTCTCCCGGGACTGATCGTGGACCACCTAGGTGCTCTTAATGCTCACCGGCCTCGCCTTCGATTCCGTGAGCTGAACCGGCGATCGAATGTGGGCTCTGGTCGTCGTCGCGCTCCAAAATCTTCCTGTTCCAAGAAACATCATCCTCCAATATTCTCTACCTATTGCTTTCGTTGCGGAACACCGAAGACGAGAAGCTTTACAGATCGCAGCGACGCATTTGACACGTGCTCATCTTAACCGATACAATTGTCCTCCTGCTCGCCCCCTACATCGCGTCCATCTGCAGGATCCTTCGCATCTGGTCTGAGTCCGCCACCTCGCCAGCAGTACGGTATAAATGGCTATGTTAGGGCTGCAGTCAAAGAAAAGTTCGATAACGGCGATGGTGGGGTTGTGTGCTGTACCGAAATTCTAATTCGGTGTCCAGCGCCAGGTTGAGTACATCGTGAAGCATCCCCATCTTCGGCTTTGGCTTCTTCGACGTCGGGATGCGCATACTCATAAGTCATCCCACTGATACAAGTAACCCCTGTTCACCCTTTGCAATACCTAGTTCTCGACTACCTTCCGAACGCCTACCCTGACCAGATCACATCGATTTTGTGCTTGCAGGTAACAAGCTCGTGTGTTCCTTCGCTGCGGGCGTGCCTTCGTTCGCCGCCGTCACCGTAAAGGTCCTCGCTTTTCTTGGGTGCGCCGATTTTCGAACTCTCTCGCGCGTAGTATAACTACGACGAACTTGTACCACAATGAGAATACCAATATCAGACACCTACCAAACCCATTGAACAAACATCCGCGTTCCCGGTTATCGTTCGCTGTATTGTATCTCACCTATACTAGTACCATGTTCGTTTCTCACTGTCTACTGCATATCACCCACATCTGCCAGTTCTTCGCCCTTTCTTATCCCGAGTGCTAGCTAGCAACAGGTATATTCTTTCTTTGGCTTTTGAATAACATATTAGAACGGATCCCCATTCCGGTGGCATACAGCCGAATGTTCGTATATACGCCATTTCACTGAATACTGGGGAAAGCTCTTGCAATCCACCGATGAATTGGCGATTCGAACAAAACGAGTGAAATTGGCAAGGTATAAATCTTGAAATATAACTTCGGAGGCCCTTGTTCGATGCTATGTCTGTGGGATAGGAATTACGTGCATGTGCGTGCTAAGAAGTGATGTATAGTAGCGGTAGTTGTTGGTGTATTTGATATGTGTTTGGGTCCTATGCAGAAGGTAGAAGGGGAGAGAATAGATAGAGCAGGAGGGGAAAGGAAGGAATGTACGATAGAAGTTGTCGATTTGTGGAGATTGTCGCGGTGCTCTGCGGCAATTCACTGCCCGAGCACTTGTAAACTAAACATCGTTCTTGCGACGTCCTGCTGAGGCTCTTCCTTGACACATTTCTCGTATCCCACTATTCTTGATTGTGAGGTGGCATAAAGCTCGGCAAGCCAGTCGCAGTCGACGATCAAGACCTCTATCAACTGCACCTTCGCCAGTCTCGGGGACGATAATATGCTTTTGATGAAGACTCCTAGGTCTGGTGGTGCCGCGCCCTCGAAAGCGATCCTGAGTCTTTTAAACGCCGACGTCATTTCAAGAAACGATAGAATTGGAAGTCCCATCAAAGGCGCATCATCTAGTCTTTGCAGCTCAAGCTCGCGCAAATGTGGACAGTGTAATCGTTCGAGGAGATTTCCTGCATAGCCAAGGGACACTGCGAGATCAAATATGATAAGGTGGTCGAGAGCAATGGTTCGAAGGAGGTCATTTGGAACGAGGACTTGGTCAAATTCAAGCTTCAGATGAGACAAGTTATGCGACTGTCGAAGTATCCAGTGCAGAATTAAGAGATCGGCTCTTTCGCCCATCAGTGCGAGAACAGTGAGTTGCCCCCAGGGCAGTTTCAATCGCGGTGGGAGGTTGGTCGAATACCAGTGCACTTCACGCAGCCGAGGTGCGACTTCGAAAGCGTCGACAAGTTGATGGAAATTGTTGCCAAAGGGGATTATTATTTGCAGAACTTTGAGCGTATGTAGGCGATTTTTGACTGATTTGAAGCGCCTCAGAAGACCCAGTCCCCTCGCGGCCACAAAAAGAGTTTCCCATCGATCACAGTACAGAACCATCTCTGCAACCGCCGGCCATACACGGCGAGTTTGGGCGCTTGTGCCTATGAGATGCAGGTTAGGATGCAACGGGCTGCTTTTCGCACGTGATAGCCACGTCCTCATCATTGACGGAGTCGGGGGAGTCAAGTCGCTGCAAATCGTGAAATGTGACCAAAGTCGCTGCGAATATAACGCGATGCTCCTCCATTCCTTGCTAACCTGCGTGAGCAGCAGAGGAACATGCATGTCGTCGAAATTGTGGTTTGAGCATTGCCTAAATCCTATGAGCAAGCAGCGCGCGCATACTTCGTCCTCATCGTGGGGCTGGCAGAGATAGAATATATAGCTCTTGAGCTCTTCAGGAAGCCGTGAGATAGGCGATAGTGCGGGTGTCAGAGGAGCGCCGTGTTCAATATGAGGAGCGGCGGACACTTCATGTAGAATGTCCCGAATTTTGGCTATAGGATCTTGATAGGCAACATCCAGGTAGTTGGAGATCTTTCCCAGAAGAACGCTGCCTGCATTACTCAGGGAGGCATTCCCAGCGGGCAAGACATTATGCTTGTCCTTGGATGTTCGCACGGGAAGAGTTTGCCTAGCGTCTGAGAGCACGCTCATTATAGATAACGTGTTGGGGCCCTCAAGGGAGCGAATCAAGTGGCGTAGCTGTGATGTTGGGGTGGGGTTGTCATTGACGCTCATCGCGATGGTTTCTCGGAATGGATACTAGCACTAGTGACTTGGTGTGAGTCTGTCAATGATATATATCGGTCAATCATCTCGCAAGATTTACATTGAAGATAGAATGCATGCCTTGCGATTAGTCTTGAATGATATGTTTGAGTTGCGGCGGCCTGGCCGTCGCGATTGTAGTCTTCCTGGCGCTATCCCAACGCTATTCCGAGCACGCGCCTGCTGGATGCAGGAGTCGCCGCGCAAAGTAGATCGAGCAGAAAGGATATGTTGGTAGATTTTCTTGGCCAAGGATAAGATGAATTAACGGATGGAGGGAAGCAGAGGGAAGTGAACAGAAGGAGAACGCTGTCGCTTGTTGTCGGTTAGAGCCCGTGACGTGCAAAGTTGAACGTTGAACGTTGAACATTGAACTCTGGTTCGAATTCTTGGTTTGTTCTCTGGGATCTGATTTAAAACTATTCACAGCTCTTTGCGTTCATCATGAATATTCTATCCTGAGGGACTCAGACCTGACTCGTGATCGCTTTGGTCTTAGAGGACATACACGCTGTGACACGCTGTTGCAGTAATATCAAGACAACGCTCAATGTAATTAACAGCGGGTTAGCTAAATACAACACGTTCTTAACATCTACGGAAAGTGTCGTTGGAGAAAGAAAAAGCGAGAACCAGATAGGGCGAGGTTCTACACTCAGGAGCAGTGAGCGGGGCGGGGCGGGGCACGGCAAGGTAAACGTCAAGCGTTGGCCGGGCATAGAAAGAGGAGGGTGGTGGGTCACTGCTTGTGGGTGGCTGCTGAATCTTGACACATGGCGCATCTATGATTTATTCTGCTACGGGGCTATGCCCCATGTTACAGATCTCTACTACGTAGTTAGGATAAAGGGCGGAACAGTAGCACGGTCTAGTAATCAATCCCTTTCGCTGCGCCCTATGATGACTGCAGACGAGACCCGGACTCCCGCCAGACGAGCTGTGCGGGCCGAACGGGGCGGCATATCCCATGCCGTTCTCGCTACGTCCCTTGCGCAATCCTAACTGAAATTGTGGTCTTCATCGTGTGGCTGGCGTTTTCGGCGACATATCCGCGCTGGGCGGAACGGGTGTGCTGCTCGAGGAGCACACACCCACGTTTGCGACTTGGGAAGTCGACACCATGTAACTCGGTAGGTTGTCTTGAGGACTGGGCATAAAAGTGAGTAGCAGAGTATGGGGTCGGACACTTACGAGTGCGGCTAGGGAAATATTCGGCTGCTTTCGGTCGGAGGCTGGTGTATCAGTGTAGTTGGGCGGCGGCGCGAGCATGACGTTGCGAAGCATGGCGGGGCTGTGGGCAGAGCTGCTCAGGCTACTGCTTTAAAGCGTTTGGTGGCGTGGATGAAGCGTAGGAACTCTTTGACTCCGGTGCTGTCGCTAAGGAGGAAAGATGAATATTAATTAATGGATGGAGGGAAGCAGAGGGAAGTGAACAGAAGGAGAACGCTGTCGCTTGTTGTCGGTTAGAGCCCGTGACGTGCAAAGTTGAACGTTGAACATTGAACTCTGATTCGAATTCTTGGTTTGTTCTCTGGGATCTGATTTAAAACTATTCACAGCTCTTTGCGTTCATCATGAATATACTATCCTGAGGGACTCAGACCTGACTCGTGATCGCTTTGGTCTTAGAGGACATACACGCTGTGACACGCTGTGGCAGTAATATCAGGACAACGCTCAATGTAATTAACAGCGGGTTAGCTAAATACAACACGTTCTTAACATCTACGGAAAGTGTCGTTGGAGAAAGAAAAAGCGAGAACCAGATAGGGCGAGGTTCTACACTCAGGAGCAGTGAGCGGGGCGGGGCGGGGCACGGCAAGGTAAACGTCAAGCGTTGGCCGGGCATAGAAAGAGGAGGGTGGTGGGTCACTGCTTGTGGGTGGCTGCTGAATCTTGACACATGGTAAGAACAAGTGGACAGAAGTTTACATGAGCCAGGTAGACTTGGATTTCCTGGCTTGCTGTTCGGTTGGCGAGTATGGGCGCGGGCGACGACAAATTAGCAACGAGGGCTTGGGTTATGGTCTTGATAGTTTTTCGTGATTTCAGGTTCTAATTCTGTTTTAGGAAGCGAGCTATGCGGATATGATGAGCATGGGAAATCAAACAGAATGCTAAGACAGCTTACTAGATTTATCTGCGCTCAGCCTTCAGCTTGCTGCTGCTCAGAGTGTGCTGTTCGGGGTGCTATGGCCGTTGGAGCGAGGGAAAGCCCAGAGATCCTGTGCGGGGTATCCACCAGGTGCTTGGTCGGAATGGAACCTGGTTTACCACGTGGCCTCAAAGCGCCGACAAAGCCAGTGAAGCCGCTGGGCAAGCTTGGTGACTCTGCTTGTGAGACCTTGGACTCCTTGAGTGCGTTCTTATCCCTGTGCCTGGAACGACGCTCGGACTGCCACCGTAGCCTTTCCTCTTCGCTATGTTTTTGTCCGAGTCGCAGGGCGTCTCTGGCTGACATCCCCCCAGACCCGAATGGCCGATCGACTGGTAGATCGTCGATAGCAGGGGCCTTGAATGCTGCCGGCGGTTGTGGCGGCAGTGGCGGAACAAGCTCAGTTGCGCCAGGTACCCCCTCAGACGCAGATGTCTCGCTAACTGAGGGAGCGACAGGGACGTCTATGCATATTGTAAGAGGAGCTGGCGGCGGCTTGACAGAGTCCATGATCGGCTTGACAGGGTCCATGATCGGCTCGACAGGGTCCATGATCGGCTTAACAGGAGGAGCAAAGGGCGCTTCTCTCTTCTCCAGGACTGAGAGCTGTGAGCGCAGCGCGACGATCTCGAAATTGGCTCTGGACAATTCGGCCTTGAGACTCTCGAACTCCACGTGAGATTTCGCCTGACCCTCTACGAGCTGCGATAGAAGAGCCAAGATGTCGGACTGGGAAGCCGCGAGGTCCTTGTTGGTCACGGTCTCCTCTTGGCTCGGGACGACAGCCTGTACGCCGATAGAGACCCCACAGTCCAGGGTGCCTACGGAGCAGGAGGCATAAGTCTTAATCGCCGGAACAGTAGCCGGCGAGTCGCGTTCCGCGGTGCAAAGCGTCATGTTGGACGAAGCCGACGATATAAACTTGCCAAGGGATGATCCGGACGATCTTGATTTAAGGACTGTAGCGCTCGAGGAGGCAGAGGTCATATAGTGGCGAGGTCGGTTTGGTATAGCGTCAAAATAGGCACAGTGAGAGAACTCCGAAAGGTCGGATGCCGAAGTCGACGGCGTTATCATCACGGCTGACAATTCACCAAAGGGCCCAGAATTGACAAAGATATCAGAGGGACCGGGATTGACAGCAGCCATATTCGTGTTCGGTTTGCGATGCGCTGCAAGCTTGATCTTCTTTACTACCCGTCGAAGCTCGTTGGTTAGGGTGGTCACGTTGGAGTTGCCACTGGGCTCGCTGCTGTCGGCGGCGGTGTTCGCGGCAGCCAGGGGCTCCGATTCGAGCGTGCCCTCGGAAGTTGGTACCCTGAACGCCTGGAACAGGAGATGGTCAAGTGGTTGCGCGAAGTCTCCCGGTGGGTCCGGCTCGAACACGGCTCGCAGGGCTGCCTCACCCACGATCGGGGTGTTATCGACTGGAGGAACAAGTATTGGGGAGTTGATGGGATCGGTGGGAGACTCTGAAGACTGCGCCAAGAACTCATCCCACCCGACAAACCCAGGCTCTTCGAAATCGAGACTCTCATCTCCCCGGAAGGGCCCCTGGGAATCCAAGAGCGCTAGCAGCTGCCTCCTCGGAACGGGGTTTTGGTCGCTGGGGATTTCAATTCGCGTCAGCAGGATGAACTAGAGGAATGTATAAGAGTGCAACGTACATGACAGGTTGCGCCATTATGTTAGGATCAAACACACGGTCATCTTCATCGATGGGCAACATGATTAGAGATGATAGAGAGCAACGGGAAAGTGGGAAGAGAAGGGGATGCTGGTGAATTGCAGTCGAACCAGCCTCTCTTTTATCCGCAGAGGAGTGCCTGGGAGGCTAACGGGGCTGACATTTTTCACTTGGTGTGAACCAGCCACCATGACGCGCGTTCAGTTGGAAAGCACCAGCCGCAACGCTGCATTTAAACCAGACGAGAAAGGGGTCCCTATTGTGAAGAACACCGGACGGCAGTTGGTAGGAAAGAACAAGTTGCGTCGGGGTGAAGGATCAAGATGGCTTAAGCGCCCAAAGGGCCTGCTCAATATCAGGTGATCGTGATTCTGTCGATGGAAAGCTCAATTGCAAGCTAATGAGATAAATACGTTCGTTTCATCGGGAATATTGATTCAGACCACCCAGGTCAACTTGAATTTGCATATGAGAATAGGGAGAGCTCTTAAGACGGGGTGCACCAATGAACTCATCACACGGTCAAATAAAACACTAGATTGGTGACATTGCTCAATAATCAGCATTCTAATCGCATATCTTGGTTGCATTCACACTGGCAAGTAGGACGTATAGCTGACACGGGAAAATGATAATAACAAAGGGTAGTTGTGAATGTCAGAAGTGGTAAATACAAAAAGAGTTCATTGGTGACACCATCTTCTCGTCCGGATATACAAGCTAATTCGTCCTATCCATCACAGCGCAAAGCGCATACCAAGCTTAGTTGGTGGCACCATAGTTAGGAGCGGGTGCAACATAGCCCTGGCCTTGGGGTGCATCGTAAAGAGGCTGATATTGCCCATTGCCGACATCTATTCACGGAAACAAGAATGAGTTATGTGGTCTTCCTCGGAAGGCAAAGCGGAACTTGGTAACGAAGAAAGATTGGGAAGTATACGCACATTGGAATCCGCCCTGTCCGTACTGCTCCTCTGCTTTCATCTTTCTGTAGATAAGCCAGAAAGCGTGCTATGGAAACAAGTCAGCGTCTCCCCTTTCCGATTCAAACTCAAAGCAACTCACAATGTGACCGGGGAAATATCCGAGACTGCAGACGTAAAACCAGGTCAACAAAGCCAATACGAAACTGGACAGTCAGAGGGAGACGCACAGGGTCAAGCAGACGTTGATAAGAAGATCACAGCTGCATCCGGTGATGAATGCTGCTGCCGCGGGCGGGAACAAGATAGCAACCTAGAGACATAAATTGTCAGCGTTTGTTTCAGTACAGAGAAAAGGAGTCTGACAATGATGAGGATAACGTCCTGGCCTTTGACCATTGTGTGGTTGAATCGTCGAGGTTATAAATGGGATGTTAGGGGGGATTGTGGTGGTTGATGGTAGAGGTAATTGCAACTGCGTTTGCTGCGCGTGTTGTTGTACCACAGGCTGCGGTTGTGTGCCTTGTGACGTCGATGTCATGCGGGGCTCCAGGGGGGCTGTGTACATTCTTCGATGGCTTCGCTCCCTTCAAGACTTTAATGTCTATTCTGACAGCACATTACAAGCAGAATATGACATTGCAATTGATTATTACTCCACCAGCTATTATAGTTTAAATAATACCAATTACATCTGTACGTTAGAGCACTCCCGCGATAGCCAAATTTCTCAGAAGAATCACATCCTGCACTGGTGGAAAACGAAATCAGCAGGTTTGAGAAGAGGACACCGCTAGAAGACCTACGCTGTCGTAGAACTTCAGCAGTAGACCGACTATCCTATATCGCATATCGAGGTAGTCAGTAGAAATTGTCGACGGCTGGCCGAGTTCAACTTACCGTGGCGCATGTAAAATGAGCGTAAAGATTCCTGTGAGCGATAACCGGTCTGCGCCTGTGGACGTCGATAAACTCCGAACGGATCTCTAAATGGTCGTTTCAGTAAAGAGCAACATGTATATGGATAGTGTCACTTGCGATTGGAAACATTCTTGTGGTCGTTGGGGCCGGCGTAATGTGGAAAGTAGTCCGAAAATTGGATTCCGTGTCTGAGCTTGCTCGCTAGGATATCCTTTTTGTTTAGAAGTAGAATGAACTGCTTTTCCGTAAGCAACTTGTTTCTACAAATCTCTTTCCAAATAAAGAGAGAATCTGTCTGTGAAAAGTTTGGTGATCAGCGAAGTTGGACGTTTTCACAAGTTGGAATGGGAACGTACCAGCCGATTAAGAGAAGGATCTTCCGCCAATGTCTGATCAAACACCGCCATCGACACTACAAAGATGATGGCGTTTGCATCATCAAAGTAAGGTGCCCATGCCGCTAGATGTACCGTTAGTTGAGAGTTTGCAGTCGATATGATCTGAACACTCACCCCGCTGGGCTCGACTACCGCCCACATCAAAGAACAGCCATGTTTCTCCGCGCAGCCTGTCGGTCACGGCTATTCTTCTGGTCAATACAGGCTCAATTGACCATACTAATCTAGCAACTCACGGGCTTCCATAACAACGTAGTGTTCCTCTGGACCCAAAGTCTGGACACGAGCTCGTAGAATGTCATCTAAAAAGACAGTAAATGAGGAAGCAGGTAGAGGAGCAGGTAGTAGGCGCACCTGCAGTAGGCATATAATCTCGTACCGCGATTCGAGCAGCGTCAGAGAGAAAACTACCCACGGCCGCCAGTCAGGGGTCGAAACTCGTCACATGAAACCAGAAGACATACAAGCCAGACTGATCCTCCAACACAACTTTATGCCTCCTCAACCCGTCCTGGATTGTGGAGTCCTGCCATAGCAATATTATATCGTCTTTGCACGCCTCCACGACTCGTTGTGTGTTCACCAACTCGTCCGAAGCGCGCGAGTCGCGTCGGTCACGCCGCAGCTTCAGCAGCGCCTTCCACCCCGATCCTGCAGACACAGATACCTCCGCTGCGCGGTCCATCTTGTACCGCATGGCCCCTTCCCTGATTTCAGGCGCGCAGATAATCCGGTTGAGCGTAATCTCGATGTGGCGAAGTGGTGCGAGGCGCATCTTCAAAGCGCGCAGGTGGTTCGTGGAATACGGTCCAGGGGTTTTTGGCTGAGACGGTGGACGGGTAGATGCTGATGTGGTTCGTTTTGGGACCGGGTCCTCAAGCAGGTCCAGGACAAAATTGACGGACCGCACGAGATTAAGGTGAATGATCGACTTCCATGTTTCCCGTTCGCTGTAGAATGATGTCGGGCTATAATGCAAGATAAAGTTCTTCAAAATAGTCGACTGTGCGTCGAATGTGACGAGTCAGCTCGTTGTGGCACCGGGCCAAAGCAATTGGCTGTCTACGCACCTTTCCGCTTTCTGCTTGACCTGCAGATCGACGGTGTGAACACGGATTAGCCTCCCACAAATCTTCCCGGAAAGAAAACTTGCTCACCCAGCAGCATGATAGTCGCGGAGGGCTTCGGCTTCTTCTGCCTCTCTGCCCTCTCCCTCCCAATTTCGAGATCGATCCGCTCGCTTCTTCGCTGCATCTCTGTTTCCTCAGCCACCCTCGCCATCCTCTGCTCTTCTGTTTCTTCCCTAGGCGGTCGGGGAGGCCATATAGCTCCAGTTTGTGTGCGTGGTTCCGTGCTTGGGCCGGCAAGTCGACGTATAATACGATCAGGCATCAGAAAATTCAAAGCAACAGTTTGTACTGGCTGAGGGGGAAAGGCGACCCGCGTTGTACATTGCACTTCATTAATAACGTGGGCAAGGGGTGACCGGGTCCTGAAGGGATGAAACAGCAATCAAAGTTCAATATAACTTTAAGCATGCAATTGAGATGATGCGTTGCTTTGTGGCAGCTGATACATACAAAGTTGCGCTAGCGCGCTGCGGAAGTTAGGAGTTTTACCAACACACCGAGTACATTTCACCCGACCTTTCTTCATTTGTCAATACGCACATTGTACATAAGTACCACGTAACAACCTTCAGGAGCAATGCAAACGCAAATGATGCAGATTAAGGACAAGGGAGTAATGACGAGGAGTCGATAAAGCGAAGTGTCACAGCAAGGTACTGTAATGGATAAATATGGCAAAGTGTTGTTGCAGGTTTGGAACCAAATCACAGATGAAAGGAAACAAAGGTTAATTATCGAGTGATATTTTATGGTGCGTCAATGAATTCTGGAATGTCAATGTTCAACCTTGTCGTCTGGCCGCTGCCCATGTGTCTTCCGATGTAGCCCGTTCCATGACGAAGACCACGTCGTCTTCGTCGTCGTCGTCCCCTTCAACGCCAACGCTTTCGCTATCAACGTCGACGTCGGCGGTCTCGTCTGCTGCGAGTGGATCGGGTATCGATTTGCCCTCGGATTCGGTATGCCCCTCGACGGTGCTAGGATGGGCATCCGGCAGAACAAACGGAGCCCACTGATTGCTTCCCATGCGGACCGAGTCGCCAATCACTTCCACAATGCTTGAAAGGATAAGTACATCCTTGACGAGTCGTGTATCCTCGGTCAAGGCCTTGATGCGATTGAAGGACGCAATGAGGGATATCGGGATCCATCCGCGTGAGTCCATCTGGCGCAAATAGGTCAGTATCAGCAAGACGCACGTCAAGGGAGGTGGTACCTGTTTTCGAAGATAAAAGTCTTGAGCGAGATTTTGAGCGCTCATGTAATATTCCAGCTGTCCGAGCAAATAATAACGTTTGGGGTCCAAAGGAAAGTTGATAGGTGTGAGAGGAGCTGGTACAGGTGGTACAATGGGGGAGATGCCAGAAGATATCGCTGACTGAGGAGGCGGAGGCTGAAATGGCTCATAAGCGTTGGGCAAATAATTAGTGACCAAGGGCGGGATATGCGGCGGTGCATAGTAAAGGTGAGCCATCTCGCTGCCTGGCACCAGCGGTTGGAACGTTGGAGGCGGTGTAATGGCAAACTGGGAGGATTGTTGGGACAGTTGCCGTTGATGGTTTTGTCCGTTGTCCTGGTGTGAACCTCTGCTGTATCCTCTATTATTGCCTCTGAAGCCCCTGCCTCGTCGTCCGCCGAAGCCTCGTGGTTCATAGCCGCCTCTAGGTTCAAATGCGAAGCCGCCACGGCTCTCAAACCCGTTATGAGACTCAAAACCGCCCCGGTGCTCGAATCCACCTCTATTGTCGTAAGAGACATACGCTCCGCCGGGTCCACCAGCAAAGGAGCCTCTTCGAGGTCTGCCCGCCCTTAGACCAGGACCGAACCCATGTTCCCTCTCCCATTCCACCATATGCTTTCCACGTTCACGCTCTTGCTCTTCCTGCCTGGCGACCCTCTCAGCCCTGGTAAGATCGGGTGCATATCCGGTGCCGCTCACGGCCCCAAAGCCCCAGCCGTAATCCTTCACTTCAAATTCATCCCCAGCACTACCAGGCCTTGGACCTTGACCATTGACATCTAAAGGCGACAACAGTGAAGCCTCGATCCTGTGCGTTGGGATGGGTGCCGCCAATAGTGGTTGGTGTAGCCCATTCGGAGGCGACATGATGCCTGGCGGCGCGTTCTCGGATACAGCTGACACTACAAACGGTCGCGGCCCCGAAGATACTGGATGGCCTGTTTGCGGGGCGACATCCTCTGTACCGGGTGTCTCGACAGCACGGCTCGTCGTCCCGAATTCCCATTTCCCCCCGACTTCCTTTGCATCAGCTTCATCCGTGCTTTCTGGCCTCTCCGCGGTGTTGGTCAAATCCGACATAAACACGCGTCCTTTGCCCTTTGTCGAGCGTGTCCGGGATCGAACACGCGATCCAGGCTCGCCCGGATCCACGCCAATAGAAAACGAAGAGCGTGGTTTGTCTGCGTCTTCGGCGTCCGCTTCCTGGGCATCCACTGGCTGCGCAGCAATATCAGCGGCCACTGCTGGTGGCGGGCTCACCACAGGGCTTTGTTCGCCGCCCGGCACACCGATACTTCCAAACACGACTTCTCTGACTCTACGACCCCTCTCCACAGGCGCTCCAGCACCATCGGCACCCACGAGAACTTCGCGATAACCAGCCACTGCTTCGGATCGCCGAGGTGACTGCGGATGCACGAGCAAGGTGGGGGGCGGTAATGACATGGATGGAGAAGCTTGGCCGGAGTGTGCGAAGCTCTGAGAGTGCCGGCGCTGCTGAACTTGCACCAACGGGCGTTCCAGATGTCGGGGAGGGGCCATCTGAGGGTATTGCATGGGCGGTGGCAGCGAATAGCGCGGTTGCCCGTGTGTAGGCGGTGTCATATGACCCGGCTCGCCCCAGTACATACGGTAATGTTGGCTCGGTTGGGAGTAATCATAAGCGCCAGCGAATTGTTGGGGAGGACCATATGAGCCCTGGTAGCTTGGATCAAGTGGATGCATATGGTACCCATTGGTAGCTGCGAGAGGAGGGCCATAAGAACCTATCATGGGCGATTGGGCCTGCGAGCCTGTATAAGAGTTCGAATGAGAATGGGCCTGCGAGTGAGGATGTGATGGGTGGTGATATGGCTGGATAACAGGGGATGGGTAGAATGAATTTGTCCGAGGTATCACTGGCTGTTGATAGGGACTATTGGCTGCGATGGCTTCTCCGGTGTTCACAGGAGCTAAAGGGGAACCATCGGTAGTTTCGGTCTTAGCCATTTCACCAGGAAGTGGCCTTCCTTTCCCACTGGAAATGTTTGGACTGCTCTGCCCACTTCCCGTGCGGCTGTGCGGCGCCACAGAAGGTGCCGCAGAATGCGATTTTGAATTTCGTCCCGACTGCAGCCTCGAGCTTGAGGCCTGGCTTTGCGCTGAATTTCGCTGATTTCCATTTCGGGAGTGAGAGCTGTTCTTCGACGATCGTGGGGCGGATGCATCGGCCGCGGCAAGAAGCTCGGAAGGCGGAATGGCCACCCATTTGGTTTTCTCGGCTACACAACCACAAGATATGAGATGAGAACTATATCAGGGATGCAGGAGCCAAATGGCCAGTAGCTGCCTGATAAAGAGCGCGTACCTTTGCGAACAGTCCCATTTGTCTGCTCTTTCCCTTCCGATTCTTTATCTCCTATGCTGCCATTTGCACTCGCACTCCCATTCACAACACCACTTTTCCCCACCTCCGGCCAACTCTCCTTATCATCCACCGCGGGTGGTTGAGGTAATATACTTGCTGACGGCGATAAGGGGAAGCCGGCTTGGGACGCCTCCCGAGCGTTTAGGGGCCGTCGGTCATGTGGCGGAGGGCGTATTGTAAACGGGTCCTTGGGAGAATTTGGAGTGACGAGGGATGGAACAACAGGAACGTTTCCGTTAGGCGACAGGTTGGCAGCACTGCTTGTATGTGATTTGTGTTGATTGGATATATTTGCCGTTAGGAGATGCCGCGAGCTGGGAGCATTCGCAGTGGAGGAGTCAACTGATGTATTTCGATTCCGTGTAGATTGTGCAGCTGGAAGTGGTAGTGGTGGTCGAGACTGAGATTGCGTCTGAGCCATTTGTTCCTTACGCAGACTCCAGAAGTTCGCTGCGGGATTCGACGCCGACTGCAGGGCCCCTGAGATCACAGGAACCATTGCTGGGGCCTTGGGTACGTCTTCAGTGGTGTGAGGGCCTGAGGAGGAAGATGGGGAGACTGGTCTTGTCTGTGGCCGTGTGGGCACAGCAGATGAAGTAGGAGTGACTTCTACGGAGCTGGCACTCAAGCTAGCATTCGATGCAGATTGATTCGTATTTGATGAACTCGAATAGCTGGATGTGGCCAATGACTGCGATTGGGCTAGGGGTTGAGAACTCCTCAGATTCTGCGCCTTCTTTGCACGGTCTGCATAGGAGAGCTGTGTCGGCGGTCTGGACGGGATGATCTGCGTCACCTGGGGCGAGGCCATGGAATATTCGAGTTCGCAAATGGACGACGTGAGAACTGTAATCGACGAAAGCGTCGAACGGAAACGGTAGGGATGACGAGGGATTGGGGAATTGAGATCGAAGTAAGTCGCGGTAGGCGATAGTTAGGTCTAGAATACTGCAGAACTCAGATACAGTTTGGATAGAGAGCAGGTTATTGGGATTGAAATGGACAGAAAGCAAGTACAACGGCCACAGGACCAGGGATATCGGGGTGAACTTTGAAGGCTATGAGCGGTCCCGGCACAACACAAATCAGTGCAACTGACACAAGCCCCGGTCGCTTTATAATTATCAACCCGTGCTGCTACTATGTAGTAAACGGAGCTCCATCATCCGTTTCTGAAATCTGACCCAGATATCTAGCTATAGGTGATACATGGTGATACTCTTAGATAAATCCTGTGGAATCGCCCGAAATTTTGGTGTGGCTCGCGCTCGCGTGATACAGCTTTGCTTCAACATGACAGGCATCTTCCGCGTTATGACTGCTCGAATGCACGGCCTCGTGTAAATCTAGACCTGCTGATCTGGCCCTCCTGTTCAATGTTGGTATGTCTCGATGGCATTTCCACGATTCAGTCAAAAGGCTGATCCTCCAAATGGTTTCTACACCTTATCTTGTGGCCGGTGTCTTGGATGGTGTTCATCAGCCGTTCATGATCTCTTGCAGAAGACAGCACTAGACGCAAACCTAAACATCAAACAATTTCTCCTTATTATCCAATATACTTCTGGCCTGCATCAGCGCCTTACCCAGCAAGTTCAAACCCCATTTACCCTCTCCTTGAGAGAGAGCATACTTTGCCTCATAGCCGATGCCCCATATGTTGTCAAACGGACTCGCCTCCACCAATACTTTATCGCCAGTTCCTTTCAGTCTCTCCCGAAGATCCTCACTCTGCTTAAACTTGTGCATAGTGCCTTCTAGGACAATCCGCTCTACCAAATATTTCAGCAAGGGATCTTCCATCATTGGCTGGCCGATTTACCTCGCGCGTTAAGCCAAGTTTCATCGTCAAAGTTATTCACTTTTCTGCCCATCCCACGCACTTTGGCACAATCCGTAGATTTAACCCCCTTGATCGCGATTATCTTCCTCGCTATTTTGTAGTCCCCAAATAGCACGGCCTTTTGCACCATCATCCAGTGCTCCGCTGTTGGGAATAAGACCTCCTCTGGGTCGTCTGCTCCAGGAAATTTGATAGGTGCCCGGAAGGGCGATGGATACCACTGTGAAGCCCATCCATTTGGCTCAGATGGCCTCCAAAAGAACACAAAGTCCTCGTGTGATCGTGGCATGGAGGTCACCTTACAGGAGAGTGTGACTCAACTTCAGCGGATATCAAACCTTATAAGGGGTTCGGAGCATATAAGGCTGTTTGCGCGAGTCATGTCGGCGCTGCCAGTGCGTTGACGCGTGAACCTGCCGGAAAATTCCTGCCAGACTTAAGCTTGCCGTTCAGTGCTCGCTCTTTACATCGACTTCACGCGAAGTCACCAACTTTGGGAACCATCTGACAGCCAAGACCACCCAATCCTACTAGTGAAATGAAAGGGCATCAACTAGGTTTCATAGCTCTATGCTGTTGTGCAAAAATCTCGCACATAAATCTCGCACATAACGTGGGCGCACAGAATTGCTGGTTCCAGGTTGCTTGTCGCTTCCACCGAACCACGATGATTCTCACCCTCGGAATCCTCGCTCTTTCTAATGCATTCTCTTTCTCATGGCTAGCGTCCATTTCCATCATCTCCCAACCTTACTTATGCTTTGCACCAGGCCCGCGACCGACACAACCCCTGGGCCCAACGGTTTCTGTTGCGAGCTCGAGGTGCCTGTCTAGACCCTACGTATACTTACTGCTGATAATTGCTGCCGGGACTGGGACTGCAATTTGTGTCTCGTGTTTTGTGCCTTGCATCCTCTGCTGCCGTCGTCTCTGTCCCGGCTGCTCTAACGCCGATGACACTGTAGCGCTGACCTGAAATCGCAACCCCCAAAACAAACTCTGCCAAACGGGATAGAATCCCCGCCAGTGTATCGGACGGCCTCCGTGCCTGTACCCCAACCCGCGCATCTGGCGCCAAAACACCACTCGTGGTACACGCGTGTTCCGCATTGAAGATCCCCTGTGCAGACCACGAGCTGCACAACTTCCTCTTTGACTGTTTGGGCTCAAACTGTGGCTCTGGGCTGGGGATTATGCGCTCGTATTCAATGCAGCAAAATTGCAGTGTTTTGGACCCGGACTACATGGGTTGTCATCAATTATCATCGCGTTTGTAACTGCACTTTGAGCTTATTCGGAAGAAAAAATTGATACGTCAAATTCCAATACCTAAAGTTTACATGAGCAACTGGGCAAAAGATCTCAGGCAACCTACTCAAGGACTCAGACGAGGTGCGAGGATATAATCAGATATGTCATCGTTACTGGGTAGAGGGTATCAACAGGGATATAGTAAGAATACGGACCAGATATAGTGTATGCGAAATATGAGAGAGATGTAGACTAGATGATGATAAGAATGGGAATTCTACATGCGCAGACACGAGAAATTGACGTCTCAATTTCTCATGTTTGCGCAGGCAGGGATAACGATGAGGATAAAGATATATGTGTGTATGTAGATACGGATATAGATGTGGATGTGGGTATACATGATGAGAGTCGAGACTGAAGGGCGAGGAAGAAAATATAAAACCCGGGCGGAGAAGAAAATAAAAGAGACAAGACAGTAGGCCTGGCATCGTGCGGCGGGGGAAAAGAAGCCCGAGAATGAAAGATGTGGAGATCCAAGTAAAGACGGTGGGGCCAGGCATCGGTGGTGCGGCGGTGGAGAGAGATATGGAGAGATCCGACGAGAGAATTTGAGATGCTGGCAAGTAAAGACAATATGCGGCCTGGCATCGATGGTGCAGCCGCCAGCGGGAAATGTTGGAATTTGAAAGAAAACCGAGAGATAAAGACGGCCATTTGCGAGGCGGAGTATTCAGAAGTCCATTCGAGCCAACGTTGTCGCGTCGCTGCTACATCCTAATAAAAATCGGGCGGATGCAGTATCAGATGAACACGATACTGATGAGAGCGACTTGACAACGTTGGCGGGGAAGTGAAGAAAGCTTTGGCGGGGCGCCGAACCATTACACCTGCGCAGATGTACTGGTTCGGCGTCCCGCCAAAGCCTTCCTCGGTGTCGAATGGATTCGAACGGGCGCATGCGAGCGCGAATTGGGTGGGGTCCGGCCCCGGGTCTGTGCGATGCTGGGCGAGTCGTCCTCTAGACGGCCTGTGCCTGCGGTGCTTCGCGCGCCCGCGCACGCCCCAGGGCCCTCGTTGCTCGGATGCTCGCAATGTGTCCATCGAGTATCACAATGAGCTCCCGAGTGTCGCGGCTCTGCTCCTCCGACTCGGCGGCCCGCTTGCGGCGCAGCTCCTCGGCGGCGGCTTCGGCGGCGAATTGCGCGCTGAGGTGCCACCGCTGGATGTGGAAGTCAGCGCGGAGGACCTGCTGAAGTGGGCTGGCGTGCGCGTAAATGAGAAGCGAGCCGGCGCCGAGGGACGAGCATGCAGCAAGGGAGAGCAGGAATGTGCGGAGCGAGTAGGGCAGGGATGCGGTGAGGCTGGGCGACTGGGTGGCTCCGTTGGTGGCGAGGCGGTTCAGGAAAAGCTGGAATGAGATAGTTATGTCAGTAGATGAAACAATCGAATTATGTTCTATCAAACACACCTCGAGTGTTGCCCACAACGATGTCATCCGCTCGCATATGCCGCGGAGATCGACCACAGCCGCGCATGGTATGCGCGCGACGAGCGAAAGAAGGGCGCTCTAGTAATTAAACCAAAGTCAGCACCTGGGGAAGATAATGGAATATATGCGAACGCACCTTGTGCCACCTCGCCGTGCCCAGCAGCGGCGTGCAAAGCGCCCTAAACATCAGGTGCTCCACATCATCGACTTGCAACAGGTGGTGGTGGATGGTGAACAGCATGGCGACGATGATTATGGGGGAGGCCGGGAGCAAGACAGTGTGCATGATGAAAGCGATAGGAGAGAGGAGCCGGCCCCAGATCGAGCGAGAGTTGGAAGCAGAGAGAGAAGGCTTGCAGTAGTTCTTGTGGGGCTTGGGCTTCGGTCGAGCGCGAGACAGGAGCATGTAAGCGGACGCCAGGGTGACCGCGGCCATGAGTGCGGCGGCGAAGATTATCGGCCCAATTGTGTAAGGCGATGAGCCCGCCACGATCTTCCTAGTGAGAGTAGCCACAATCGGGGTGTTTGATTCGAGTTGTTCGAATGTGGGAGTCCACACGAGGGGAGGAGACTCTGGCATGAGCCATATTGGCGGCGGCAGGGGCAGGGGCTGGGGGAGGCCGGTGCGGAAGAACGAGGGGAGGAAGCCAATGGCGGCGTCGCTGTATCGAGATTTGAGAGAGTACATGTCGTCCTTCAGATAGGAAAGACGAAGGATGCTTGGGGGGAGGTGGAATGAATGAGTGAAAGAAAGCAGGGAGGGGCTGCGGTATTTATATCCTCTGGAGCGTACAAAGACCAGCAAACAGCGCGTCGCGTCCAAATTTTGGATCAACAAAGAGATCACGAGCGTAGGCGATCGGGCGATTGGCCTATGTTTGGAATATTGCGTCGTTCCAAACACGCAACACGTGACTCGTGGCTTGGACCGAGACTCTGAGCAGCCTCCAGGGGTCCAGCAGCCAGCTGGCTAGTACCTCCTGCGTATTCACTATGTTTCGTGTGGCGAAGAATCTATCATGATTTATTGACTCCCAATGTTATACCTAGTAATTTAGCTGCACTTCAAGAGCCTGAGATTCTATCGGTTCAACAAGTAGTAGACCACATCCCGATGACATTGCGCAAGGAGTTCAATTCCAAGCCAGGAACTGCCCGAGAACGTGAAATCGGTGGGAAGTGACCAGACTTTGAGCTCAGAGGGCGAGTTGCAAATCCATTGATTGTTGTGGTTCAGTGAAATGTTTCAGATGTGCCACCAGCAGTTGACAGACAATGTCGACCGGCACCAGTACTAGTCCTTAGCGCTTAACTCTTTGACACGGACTTCGACGAGCGCTTCAACGCCTTGATGTAAGTAGTGCGTACGATGAATCCTATCAACAGCACTCTCTTCTTCGACTAAATTTGACGTAAACGGGTGGCATAGATTCGCACATTTCCCTTCCCTGCGCCCTGAACAATGGTCTCAGAATGCTACCAATCTGGCGCTTCCTTGCGTCTGCAGCTCGACCGTGACGGTTCATCGACCATCGTGGAGCTCGAGGTTATGCATGCATTCACCCCCTTTACGTGGAGCCAAGTTTTGCTTGTCAAGCTGTTGACGAAAGCGCCTACGGCTCTTCCCTCCCCCTTTATTTTGAAAATCTTCGACCCTCGCTTCATCGGCGAACGTCTGAAAACCAGCCCGTGGTCATCCTCTGGGGAGGCGAAAGCTGTGCAGAGTCGAATAATCGATGTCGACCCCAACTTCAATGCCCGCTTCACGCCAGGCTATGATGATGACTCAGATGATGAAGACTTCGTGACACCTCCACTGGAAAAGGTATTGGAGGAATGGGAAGAGTATTGGTGGCAGTACTCGGCGAAACAACACCAGAACGAAAGCTCGGCCTATGCAGCCCTGCCATTCCTCCAGGGAAATGGCATTCCCCGCTGCTATGGCAGTGGGACAATGGACCTTCCTGGCCGCGCGATATGCCCTCGCGCACTTCTGCTAGAGTATATTCAGGGCTCGAAAACGTTGCGCGATGTCCATCCGAGTGCTGTCGGAGATGCGTTGGTAAAATCTCTGATCACGACCGTAGAGCTCATGCAGGAACGGGTCATGCATGACGGTAAGCACTCCATGGGTATTGAGATTCCTTGTCCGGCGACTCAGGCTTTCCTGTTTATAGATATGAACCCCGGGAACATACTATTCTCGCCTGGAGATCGACCGACGCGAGCCGTCCTTATTGATTTTGGGAATGCGGTAATGCGACGAGATGGGCGCTCGGACGAAAATTGGCACGATTCGAACGACGACTTGCATGCCATGAAGATCTGCCTTCGGTTTCATTTGAAAATCAACCTGACTTAGTCATTGTTGTTGTTGCACTTCAGGCTTGCTCTTACCCGGGTCTAATAGACCCTTAGACCTGCACAATAAGGGGTCTAATAGACCTAAATCCTGGGCCAGGTCCAGGTCTGTGCACATCAGGTCTAGGTCTAAATGGCAGTCAGGTCTAGGGTTTGGGATGGCTGGCAGGTCAGACCTGGGTGTATGGGGCTCTAATGGCGGGGTAGCTGGGGTCCTCCCAGCGATTTTTTTTTGGCTGGCTGGCTGCTAGCAGGGTGTTCTGGGTGGGGTTTGGGACAGGTTTTGGGAAGGAACATGTTGCTGTGCATGCTTTGTGATAGACATAATGTTGGCTAGCACTGATTAATGGCTGGCTGGCTGGGAGCAGGGGGCTTGTGGGTGGGTTGGTTGGTTGAATGCCCCTGTGCAGGTCTAAGGGTCTATTAGACCCAGGTAAGAACACACCTGAATTGGTGTGGTGGTAAGCAGCCGGTATTTGAAGTACAACAAGTAACAAAGGGTTAGAGCAGATTCTTAGCAGTAATATGGTGCTTCACAGGGAAGGAACATCCTACTGGCATAAAGGGGAAGCTGACCCATTAGAGATAGAGAGTCGGATGCATATTGGTACATTGTGATTTGGGCTCAGATCAGAGGCAATTCACCCTTCTCTCTCCTTCTCTGCCATCAGTGCCCATTCCAGCTCCGGCTCCATGAGTTTCCTCCCGGCCCTTGACTGTGACGGCTGTGGCGCCACTTAGAATCTTGTGCCACCAGTTGTTTACATTTCTTTGTTAGAGTCTCCTCACAGTAGTAGCAGTACCCTTTACTGAATATCATCCCATTTATCATCATCGCTTAGCCTATAGTCTGCTGAGTGCTGACTTTAGGCACTAGGCAACACCTAGCGACCTCACCCCGTAGTTGTGAGCAACCCCATGTTCACACCAGCGTAGCCTCTCCTTCTTAGGAGCTCAGCTGCTCTCTTTCACCATCCTCTCGCTCTCACTCGGCTCTCCCGACCCTCCTAGAGACTCGCCACCGACTCGCCACAGGGCCTGGGACTCCCCTCAGGAGTTCAGGACCCCTTACGGGCCTGTGCCCACCGTTATGCCTGTCTTAGCCCACTAGCCCCCTGCAACCAGGGTCTCCAGTCTTGTCAGCTTCATTGCTGTCACATTGACAGGGCCTTCAGACTCCATTACAACATTACTTGTTACTGATTGAAAATTACCAGGATGAGGGAACATCCTGCTTCTCAGCCTTTTGATAATTGCAAATAACTGAAGCAGAGGACTCTAATCTAGGAAAGGAGCATCCCGCTCCTTAGTATTTTTCTCCTTGCCAAATTACAAGAATATCAGCCCACTTCTGGAGCCTTTTGCCTTATTGCAGTATAAGATTATTGCTCATTGTTTGTGTGGTGTATATTTCTATATCTATTGAGAACGGGGCCAGTGAGAGGCAATAGTATTATCTAACAAAACCTCCTGGATTTGGACATCAGACCTGGTCCTGGAGGGAAGAACTCATACCGGGACCTGTCCCAGGAGCACAGACCTGGACCTCAGACCTGGGGTGCAGACCTGGACCTAGACCTCATACCTAGACCTGAGGTTAGGACCTGGACCTCAGACCTGGGGTGCAGACCTGGACCTCATGCCTGGACCCAGACCTGAAGCTAGGACCTGGACCTCAAACCTGGACCTCGGACCTGGACCTCACGCCTGGACTCGGACCTGAAGCTAGGACCTGGACCTCAAACCTGGACCTCGGACCTGGACCTCACGCCTGGACTCGGACCTGAAGCTAGGACCTGGACCTCAAACCTGGACCTCAGACCTCAGACCTGGACTCAGACTTAAAGCTAAGACCTGGACCTCAGATGAGTGCTTATGACATTATTCTTCAGGGAAAAAGTTAGCAACTTAGGTTGAGGGATGTAGAGCAAACATCATTGCCAAATTTACCTGTGTGCTCCTAACAATATTAACACTTACAAACTTTTGTGATGTGGTTTTACAACACACACATTGGCAATGTTGCTGTGGTCTGATGTGCCTCTGGTACAGCTCTGGTCACTCTACTTGTAAACATATTTACTTCAGGGAAAATGTTTGAAGCAAAGTTCCCACACTATAGAGCCAAGACTCGGCTATATTTTAACTCTGTATGATCAACAATTTTGGGGTACTTAGCCCGAAGTTTGACACGATCCTGCAACCAACACTGTGCTTTGGTGGTAATTCAGCTAGTCTGTGGTACGGCTTCGGTACAGCTCTGGTATCGCTTTGGTATGGCTCTGGTATGGCTCTGGTGGCTTTGGTATAGGCTCTAGCAGGGCCTCGGTGCACATCTGGTTTGGCTTCAGTTTAGTTCGGGTCTCATTCCAGCTCAGGCAGTTACTGGTAAGTATTCTCATTGTCTTTCGCTTTCCAATTCTCAGTGGAAAGTGGTAAGTTCAGTGAGGATCACCCAAATGGGGCTTGCGGTCGCATGTTGGGCAACACCAGCACCGAGAACGAGCAGAGAAACAGCTGAGAATTACATTTCAAGAAATAGGGAGAATAGATGAGGGCTAGTGGAAGGAGAATTGTACACGAGCTCAAAAGCACCGTGGGATAGAAGTTTGACGCAGTGCACCAATCATAGTTAACGTGCCACGACGGTAAGCATAAGTAAAAACCAGAGATACCAGAGTAATACTTGATGCTACTGGAGCAAACTGGAGCAAAACCGGGCAATATCAGACAGTTCAGGCGAACATTTACTAGAGTGCAGTGTACACTGCTGGCTGACACTGACATAGCATGTAAGTTCATCAAATTTGTTGAGAGTATGTCGCTAAAACACTCCCAAAACTTGGCGCTGCAGTGTTGGCCCCTCACTGTAAACAAATTCCCTGAAAAATAAATTTATACATGTTCGCTGAGAAATAAATTTATAGGTGCTGCAGCAAACATTCTACACTATGGTAGTACTCTGGTTTGGCTCCGGTTTAGCTGCAGTAAGTGCTCAACCAGGTGCACAGGTCCGACACCTCCTGCCATGGGCCGGTGTGCTTATCTTTATACATTTGTGACATTTTTAGTCTACAAGATAACAATTTGACTTTGAATGTCTATGGCAAGTACATTATTAACAACACAATGGGTGGGCATGACATGACATATTGTTATAATTTTGGCCAGTACAGTACTTCAACAACAGCAGATGAGTGGGTGCATGGTGCAGGGAGTATGAAAAAGTTAGTGGTATTTTAATATATCTCCCCATCTGTGCATCCACTAATCGGTGGTTTTAAAGAAGCAGTGCAATGACTGGGCCCGCACATCTGGATGAACAATACTACTAGAAAGCGGAGCCAGAGCATAAATTGTGGGTTGCAGCACCACAAGAAAAGGCTTGGGAGTGGGACAATATGTTGAAAGTACATAGCTAATAATAATGCCAGTCTTCGCTCTAAGTACATCAAACTACTCGTAAACATATTCCCTGAGACTCATTCTGTCCCTTAGTATTTGCTAGTTGCTGATCAGAAACTACATAGGTAGAAGTATACAAGTACCTCAGACCTGGACCTCAATGTTCAGATACCTGGACCTCAGACCTGGACCTCGATGCTCAGACCTGGACCTCGATGCTCAGACCTGGACCTCGATGCTCAGACCTGGACCTCAGCTCAGATACCTGGACCTCAGACCTGGACCTCGATGCTCAGACCTGGACCTCAGACCTGGACCTCGATGTTCAGATACCTGGACCTCAGACCTGGACCTCGATGTTCAGATACCTGGACCTCAGACCTGGACCTCGATGCTCAGATACCTGGACCTCAGACCTGGACCTCGATGCTCAGACCTGGACCTCAGACCTGGACCTCGATGTTCAGATACCTGGACCTCAGACCTGGACCTCGATGCTCAGACCTGGACCTCAGACCTGGACCTCGATGTTCAGATACCTGGACCTCAGACCTGGACCTCGATCCTCGATACTCAGACCTGGACCTCAGGACTCAGACCTGCACTGATCAAGTTCATCGGGTGAAGTCTTGATGGGATTCAACCCCAACAACGTATAAGTCAATCAAAGTCATGTGCAAAGCTAAATAAAATTATGTACTACACCTGACCTTAAACAGAATTATTGACTACTCTCAAGACTGTGATTTATACCATTCAGCATATTGGTCCGGCGACATGTTAGGCATCATAGCCTGTGGTGGCCATTGGCCTGGATGATGCTGTTGGGGCCAATGGTTGCCCATGTGACCATATCCGGTGTGTTGGTACATGCCAGGGCCCAACTGTGGTGCATGAGGTGGGTAAATGGGAGGTTGGTACATGGACTGTGGGTAAGCTATGGGAGGTGCACTGGGTGCTCTCGTTTCAGCAAAAGGGGCTATGACAGCTGGGCTGACACCTCGAGGCTGATATGATGGAGGAAACAGATGGGAAGGGTTGCTTGGCCCAGCAGCATTGAATGCAGTGGATTGTTGGCTGTACAAAGGTTTCGTGCTGCTGGGACCAGCTCCGCCTGATTCAGATGGATCACCAGGTTCTTTCCGCTTCAGATGAGGATCACGCTGAACATGATGGCCATGGGGCAGGGGTTTGACTGGCCGATGGGTGATATCCTCGCTGGGTGCCTGATGATGGGTCTTGGCCCGTTTGGCTGCACGATTGGATGGGGAGTGGGAAGGGGCAATGTTTGGTATGTGGTGTGGTTCAGGACTGCTGCTAGGGGAAAGGGTGGAAGATAAGGCCAGGAGCTCTTGTGCAGGGGCTACATGCTTCATCTTCCGAGGTTTCGATAGCTTAGCTGGGGCCTTAGCCTGAGCATGGGCTTTACTCTCGGAAGCCAAGACAAGGACAGAGCCACTGTGATTCACGACAGCTGGCACACCATTATCTTCCACACTGAAATCTATGACACATCAGTTCCTGGCACATAGGACTAATATGTCCAACGAACCTGGGTTAAGCTTGAGGAAGGTACTAAGTTCAACTATTTGCAATGGGAGCCGCCCCGGATAAGCTACAGTGTTGGGGTTCTCACGGAAGTCGTATGGAATTCGGGTGGTCAGCTCTTCCCAGTGGGCTTTGGTTAGAGCTCCACCCTTCTTGTCATCGAACATGTGGTTGGGTAATTGAGGTATTCCCTTCGCATGCCATCCAGTCATGACCACACTGAGGGTAAAGGCTATAGAATCCCACATTTGGTATGGGAAGTTCGTATAAGGATTTGTGGTAAAGGCAGCTATGATAAAATGAGCCAAGACACATAGGGCATTGGAACAAATGCTTACCAAGTTGTTCCAAAAGATATATCTTGACGAACTGTCGGTAGCTGTCACGAGGGGATTTGCCCAGCAGCCAGAAGTTCACCCATCTTGTGGAGGGTGCATTGCTGGCGAGCTCCTCCGGTGGACTCAATAGCAAGTCATCCAAGGTCTTGTCAGATATTCTAGAACAAAGTTAGAATGCTCATCGACTTTAAAGATGACTACCAGGTACCTGATCAAAGCCCGGGCTATACCCAATGTGTCAGCTGCCTCGCTTCCAAATCCTGCCCATAAAGCAGCAGAGTGACGAGCATTACTCGAAAATTGAGCAACAGCATATTCATTCCCCGTGAATATGACTGCACCATGCACAGACAGTCCCCACTGGGTGTAGAAATGCTCGCCCTGCAATGAAAGACATCAGTCAACAAGTGAGACGAAGTAGGCAAGTTGGGCTTACCAAGGTCGAAAATTGGTTGGCCACTTTCTGGACAGTTCGTTGGATTTGATGAAGTGAAACAGGCTTAGCAGCATCAGCAGCATCAGCTTGAGTGGCTGTGAGCTGTTCAATGAGCCAGTCTGTCCTGTCGGATTCTTCTGGGAATTCCTTCATCCATGCCCAGTATGCATTCACGCAGTCATCTGAGCTGGGTTTCACTGGCCGGACGGTTAGCATGAACAAGGTGTACTAGTAACATAAGGACATACCTCCTGTCTCTGCAAGAATACGAGCTGCATGTACTGCTTTGAAAGAGTTACAATCACTAGTAATTCTACTACCAGCTCCTGCTCCCAATCCTGCATGGCGCATGACTGTCGCCAAATTAACACTATGCAAGTCTGCCAAACGCTGGGCTTCCTTCCTGGTGCTGGCACCCAAAGCACGGAATGAGTCAACAGTGGAATTACGAAGTCTGCCTTTCGCAGCAACTGCAGGCTGGTCATCACGGGTGATTGCCTTTCCCTTCCCTTTTTGAATCGCAGTGAGAGGTGGAGGGGTTTGTGGGGCCATGACAATTAGGTCTTCCAGGAAGGAAGGCTGCTGTACTTTCCGCACGGGTGGCTGGTAATCCTCGTCAGACCCAGAAATGTCCGACTCCTCCTGAATGGGCTTTACAATGTCCTCGAAAGGGTCGTCGTCAGCTTGTGCAGGTGGTGATGGGGCTACGTGGGTCAAGCTGCGTCGCAGTCGTTCACGACCAGATTGGTCTCCGGTGGGAGTAGGCTGGCGTTCGCTCCGCATAGCCTGCCATTCTTCATTGGTGATGGTATTGGGATCTGTGTTGATGTCGAAAGGTTGGGCAGCTTCCTGGATATGAGGTCCAGGTGAATCTGTGAGGTAGTTATAGCCATAAATGTTGATTCTTTTGGTAAACGGAGTGCGCATGCCTTCGTTCCAAGGGCCTGGTAAATTTGCACGGTACGTCAGACATGGCCGTGGATCACATGGTATAAATTGAGGAGGTGTTTGGTTCGGATGAGCATAGGGCCACTGTCGCGGCCCATGCGGCGGTGATGCGTCATCGTTTACATCCCATTGTGCCGATGGGATGCCAACAGTTAACGCAGGGCTGGGTGCAGATGAATGCTCTCGACTGATGTGGCGGTTAGGTGTCGGGGTCACTGGTGGTGCCGGCGAGATCACGGTGGGCTGAAATGAGGGCAAGATCTGCACTTCGGCCAAGGGGATGATGGGACGGATCCCGATGGGGGGACTGCCAATGTGTCGAGCGGTACCGTAGAAGGCAGGCGCTGGAATTGCCCGCTTTATGTCTTGAAAAGGGTAAGGATTGTGGGCGGTGCCATCGGTGGGCTTGCGTAATGTTAAGGAATTGGACGATGACTCCCCGGAGGTGGCCTACATTGAATGGTGAGCAACTGGGGTAATACACGAAATAGTTGCAACTTGCCGAGGGGTCTCGCGGATCGATGTGTAAGTACTGGGATATGGTCAGCCCACGCAGAAAGGGAAGAAGAATGCACACTTGCCATCCGCACGGTGGCTGGGTCAGTGTCACCCACGGGCAGCCGGGCGAAAGGGTTGGGCCTGGAAAATATGGCGCCTGTCAGTAAACTGGTAACACGAATAAGACCTGCGCTAACCGATCAAGGGTCCGAACGACTGTTGGAGGTTCAATGACCGCGTCGTCGAAAAGGGGAAGGGCTGGTGGGTCGGCAGAACGCGCATCATCATGGAGCAGCACTGGATGTATATCTTGGAGAGGGTCTGTGACAGGCGCATGCACCGTTGTGGTAGTTGCAGCCGTCGATTGGGAGCCATTTCTGTTCGGAGTCACCACATCACGTGACTCAATGTCTGCATCAGCAGGTTGATCACTATAAATGAGCTCGACATCAATATGCAGGCAGCGGGGCTAAATTAACAATGCTGACGTGTTATCGTGTTGGCTGGGCGGAGGAGACGGGCTAGACTTGGGCAACGAAGGTAACGGGCTAGACAGCGGCAGAACCGCATCATGGGCGGGAATGTCGTTCGGCGTTCTACAGGAAGTCGGGTGAGTGTATGGTTTAACCGGGGACGAGGAGACATACTCTTCTTCTGTATCAGTGTCGTCTACAGTTGGCTTAGATTTGACTCCCCGAGGCCCTTTTCTCACTTTGCCTTTGGTCGCCCTGCTCTCCTTCAGCAGGAAAAAAAAATGAAATTGGGCGATAAACTTACCGGCGGGCGGCGTCCTTCCGCGGCACTGGAGCAGTCTTCTTGACAGGATGAGCCGTAGAGCCGTCCGACTGGGCTGGATTCGCTGTCCCGCGTTTCACCAACCTCGCTTTAGGGCGCGTTCGGGTTTCAACTGTGGTTGCAAGTGCTGGTGGTGGAGCTGTGCGAGACCGAAGCTCGCGCGTGGAAGCCGGTTGCTGTGGGTCGGATGACACTCCGGCGGGCATTGCTGTCAGAAATTTGCTTGCAATGAGAGGTAGGAATCTGAGAAGTTCGGTAAGCACAGCGCGCAATCATAAACATGAACGCAAGAAATTCGACACCCCGTGAGGTATACCGCGAATAGGCGTGTAGCAGGGTGTGCGACGTCGTGTCCACCACGACAAGTCCAACGGGAAAGGGGGGTGAGGTTGGGGACTTACTGAGGTCGGGGATTGCAAGCAGAACGATCCACACTATCACGTTCAGTGCAGCGGGTGAGCAGGTGCAACGGTGCGGGTTCTGAGAACGTAGGTCAATAGACAGTACAACAACAATGGAATAGATATATATATAAATGCGACTGCGCGTCCAGCATTTGGAAACACTCCGACTAAGCGTCCAGGAGCGCGTGTGCGACTGAGCGTCCAGCACGAGCGGGTTCATGAAGATTGGGGAAGGAGGACTTACAGGAGGCGAGTCGGGGAATGTTGTTCTGTCACGGAAGAGAGGAAGAAGGAGTGTGGGAAGTTCAAATGCTTCAGCGCCGGAACTACATAGAGAACCAAGCGCCTAGGCCCAATTCGGCATTCCTTGGCGGCGTCGGCGTCTCGCAAAGTTGATATGTTGATATCTCGATGTGCGTGGGGCGGAAGGCAGAGGCATAAGTCGTTCTGCCAGCTAAAGCAAATAGCATGTCGGATTTAAAGGTAACAGGGTATACTAATTTTGTAAAGCGATGCGGAGTGGAAAGGAACTACAGATCGTGCACTGGTGTAAAGGCTATTGTCGCTATTATCGCGGTAACACTGCAAAATGCCGCCATGCGGTCGGTTGATCCCGTCGGCTCGTCGGCTCACATGAGTACGCGAAAGAAACCAACAATGAACGAGATGATTGCAGTGATCGTGAACTGAAACGTCGATAGACAGGGATGTTAATAACGTAGAATACTGTAAATGTGATCTCACTGACCATCTCGCTGCCGATCAACCGCGTATCTGGGAAAGTTTGTGAAACGTCGCATGCGGAAGGAGCTACGTAGAAAGGGGAAGTGTGAGTATTGGTCGTGTGGTGTCAATCCATAGTAAGTGCCAGCCGTCTACCACACCGCAGAGTATGCTTGCGGTTGTGATACGGCCAGTGGATAGCTGACATCCACGATCGTCCGATCCCGTGAGAATCTCGATCATACAGGTACGCGTGAGGACAGATAGAATGACGGGCAAGTGTGTACAATGATCGAGGACGAACGAGCTGCGGGAAACGGAGAATGAGCAAAATAGCGTACCTGGAATACAAGATGATGGCCCCTGCTGCGGCAATTCATGTGAACCTGACATTAGCCGGCTGATAGCTCCTGGCGATATCTTCATGGGACGAGCGACGGACGCAGGACTCGCAGGACAAATCCAGCAGGACTCCAGTGACCGCCTGTGCAACGGACAATCCGTGACAATAAGTCCAACGGATGAGTCCAACAGAGCTTCCGACTAAGCGTCCAGGAAGTCATGTTGGCAGCGCAGTGACGTGACAAGAAGTCCAACGTCGAGGAGGGAGGTGAGAGGCGCGAGGAGGACGAAGCGAAGAACAATGCAGGAACCTCAGAGGCAGCCGATTGCAGGATCTGGATTCGGATGTGGCGTGGAAATCAATTCCGCGTGGGAGTTAAACCTCCCTTTAGGACACGTCTGACCTTTCTCTTACCACGTTGCATCTTCCACTCATCACCTCCTCCCCTTTCCTTCTTTGTTCCGAGCGCACATCATCACAGGTAAGTGATCATCAAGTCTGTCGCGTCCCTTTACTGACTACTCCGCAGGTCTCGGCCCTCGGGCTCGCACTTTTGACGCGGCGGGCTTCTCGCTTCTCGGTACGTTGCCTCCCGCCATCCTTCCCCTGCCCGCATCCCAGCCGTTGGACGCATTGTCACGGCTGGCAGCGCAGCTTCCTGGACGCATAGTCGGAGGTTGTGTTGCACGAGGCCATTGGACTTATTGTCATGGATCTCGGGGCGCATGCGGGTCCATACACGCGTCCAGAATTCATGCTTATTATATCTGTATAGACTTCTACATCGCTTTGTTCGTTTCCGCCGCGATACTCTGCTCGTTCCAGACACATAGCCCTGCTCGTTCCCGACACATAGCCCTGCTCATTTCCGGCGCATCCTGACTTAACGCGGACAGCAGTTCAAGCCTGCGAATCATGGCTTTCCGGAACCCCACGTCAGTTCTAATCCCCCCTGTATTTTTCGTACTTTAATCTAATACTTTCATTTGCCAGCGATGATTTCCAGCCTGTCGCTAGAAGGAACTACGTGGTGAACGCGTTTCGAGGCAACATCACCTACGACGACGCGTTCGTTCTCCTTCAGAAACCACCCTGGATCTACACGTCCCCGAACCTGGCCGTTATCCCTTATTTTGAACCAAACCCCAAGGAGCTCCGCGCGCGTGACGACGGTCGGTTTGGGCTGGAAGATTACGCGTGTCACCCCCAAGGTTATTCGGAATCGTTCCCGTGGGCGCCCTGCATCCCACGCCGACCTACCTCTCCCGCTGACCGAGAGGCCCACCCCCATGCCCTTCTATGGCGTGATCTTGGCGTCGGCGACTGGGTCGCTCCGCTCGGCTGCGCCTTCACCGGAGTTGGAACGCTCGAGCTGTCTCTGTACACCGAGATGTACGTCAAGGCCGTCCAGCTCAACACGCACGCTGTGCATAGCTGGATGTCTCAGCCTGTGCCGGCTGAGATAGTTAGTACAGCGCGCGCGCTCTTCACGACATTGGAGCGGCTCAAGTCGCTCCCTGTCAGCCTGCGGGACCTTTCGCTTCAATGGATGCAGGCGCAGCGTCTCGCTCTTGACCTCATCGCCATGGACACATTTTACGGCGTATTCCTTCCTCGCAGCCTGCAACGTGACAAAATCTGGCCGGTCAACCTCAGCATCATGGGCGCTTTCACCACGAACCCTGCTGTTGCTGACAACTTGTACTACGCAGGGATTCCCATTGTTTATGTGCGCACCGAAGCTGATCCGAACGCGTGGAATCTACGTGTATGGAAAATTGCGGACGAGTTTTGGATGCCTGGTGACGTGATCACTGCGGAGTGGTATTGTCCCAACAAACGCACGGAGGTCCCTTGTCGCACAATTTGGCTCGCGTCCCATGGCACGGAACGCATCAAGATGAGTCGCCCGTTTGGGCGGTATTTCGAAGACATTGCGTCGCTGCCCTCTGCGCCGTCCCAGCAGCCTGGTTTCACTTTCCCGGCCCCTCCGCCCCCCGCTGCAGCTCAGACCCCTACGTATGACAACGCGTTACCCGACATCATGTACTCCCGCAGCCCATCCCCCCCAAACTACGCTATGAACACCGAAGACCACCCGATGGACAGCGCGCCTTCGCGCGCTGCAACGCCACAGTTGGATGTCTCTGTTCGGCCCGCCGCTTGTTCCAACCTTCTCAACACGGGCGGCGTCACCAAGCTCACACGCGCTCAGAAAAAGAAACAGCAAGCTGGTGAGTTTATCGTCCCGATTCGCCCGAATACATTGACTAACCTATTGTAGACTTTAGGCAATCACAGTCCTCTGGCTCGTCCAGTCCCCTTCGAGTCTATGTGCCCTCGGCGACCCCGACGGAACAACGCGCCATCAACCGCAACAAGTGGGAACCATTCGAGTCCGACATCTTGCCCCCATATTCCACTCAGTGGGTAGCAGCTCTCAAGAGCGTCAACCGACAGGCCCCGCCCCGAAACTTCATTCCCCAAGAAGAATGCGGCACCATGTTCCCCGACCCCGGCTATTTCGCGGCCATGCGATCGAGCAGGTTACAGGCTGCGACGGCGGCCTGGTTGTTTATCAGGCCTTCGCGGTGTGGGCAAATGCTGCACCCATTTCGCGGTAAAATGCCAACGGCCAACGCAGCAACGTGGCGGAAGTTTTTTTATATCTACAGCTGTAGATGGCCGGACCCAACTGCCACTGTGGTCGCCCCACCCAAGCCGCCGAGCAACCCGCATGTCGTGGAGTACCTCAACGACGCTGTCCAGGCCGCGAAGGAGCTGTTTGGCCCTGAGCTGGTCACCAACATGCATATGGAGACCACTCAGGTCCAATTTCACAACCAATCCATCCGCGTCTTAGAGGGCTGCGCTCAGGGCTTGTCGCTAGCCCTCCTGCAGCACGTCACATGGGAGCTCGCCGAGCTTAATTGGCGGTACGAGCTCCTGGCCTTGGACCGCATTGTATCGCGTGACAACTGGCGCGACGAGGACGCGGCGAGTGCACGCCTGGAGATGGTGATGGATGTATTCAAACCCAACAAGGAATTCGTTTGGTGGAACTCCGATATACCTACAGTTAATCCCTACATCACTGCGAAAACTATCGACGTGCGGCTCCCGGCTCTTCTCGCCCTTCGCCGGCTCATGGTTGGTTGGATGGAATGCCCTCTCGTCATTCAGTCTTTGAGGTGGACTCGACCATTCGACCAAGACCCTGAGCATGCACTGAATTACGAGCGCGCAGTTTTGGGCAACTATTGCCAGACTTTTTATGAACACTTCGGGCGCCCGCCCATTACTCCCATGCGCTTGCCCCCCTTGTATTCATGTTTAGCTTAGCTTATTCTGGTCTGCGGGAACTTCATTGTGTACATTGTGTCTGATATTATGCTCACGTCTGCCACGTTGTGTTTTGCTTCAGTCTTAATACTACCTTTGTTGCATTTCACCCGTTTGGGCGAAACCCTTGTTCCACAATATCACCCCACTGGTAACTTCCTTTCCCCGTACTCGATCACTAACATTATCTGCACAGATGAGTTTCAAGCCTGTCAAAATCAAGCTCGGACTTCCTTTGCGTGAAGCTCGATCCATGTCTCCCAAGAAACCTACTCAACTTGATCGCATTCGCACCACACATGAGGTCCGTACCGCTTACTTGCGTAGGCAAGACACCGTGGCCACACCAGCTGGCACCTATACTTTCCAACGAGGTCGCCAAATGCCAGACCCACCACAGTCTGTCTTCTCATCCAGCCCAGCCCCAGCACCCTTATGTGGCCCAGTATTATCTGCACCATCTGTTCATCGCTCATCATCACTGCCTGGGTGGCCCAGTTCTGAGCTTAGTTGGTCGAGTTCCTTCTCTGATCCTCAGGAGCCCCCCACGCCGACCAAAGTGACCAAGATATCTGATGCCAGGAAACAATGGATCAAGTGGACTACAGAGATCATCCCCTCCCTCCTCAAGCCTTATCTTCGCCTGCTCCGGGTCACTGATTCCCTGCGAAACTTACATCATGATCAAGAGGTGCCTTGTACCTGCGGACGGACTCAGTGTCGCAACTTGACAGTAACTTGCCTTTATTTTGATGGTTTGTCTGCTGCTATATTATCCTTTGTGTTTGTTTTATCTTACTTCAAATCTGTAGCATTGAAGGAAGAGTCCATTATCACATGTCAGTGCTCGACTGCACCTCATGTCCTGCTAGCTCGTGGATTCTTTCCCTGCTCTCCTGTTGCACCAAGTCTCGCAGTAGACCTCAAGTTGCTCGAATTTGCCCGATTGCAATTCATGCATTTAGTGCCGAACACTACAGGATGGTGCGAGGCTATGGAGAGTTTCCTGAGCGGCTTACTATTCAAGCTCACCACCAGGGTATGTATTGTACTTTTCTTATTTTCCCCTTATGATGAACACTATGCAACACAGAACAGTCTCCGTAGGCGCTTTAGCACCTGCCTGCGATGGTATCACACTCTCCGTGATTCAACAGAGGTCCATGTCCAGAACTCTCTGGATGCCGTTCGGCAGCAGCTATTGGCTGCCAATGACCCTGCGATGTCACTACCTCAAGTGACCACCTCACGAACTTCATCACCTTTACCACCCTCATCACCTTTACCGCCCTCATCACCTTTACCGTCTTCATCCCCACCACAGGCAGCATCATCTCCTCCCCCTTCTGCCTCTTCTTTGCCCAGGGACCGTGAACCATTCCCAGAGGGTCCTGGCCCTGAGGCTCTGAACAGGCCCAGTGAATATTTACGTCGCCGTTGCCCTCTTTGCTTTGGTGGGAAAGTGGTGCATGACCCACATGCTCTGTAAGTCCACTCTGTCTATACCATTCCAGTGTAATACTCATGAAATCAGTGCCGACTTTATTGTCTCTCTAGATGCATGTTTTACACAAAAGCGCAACAAGAATAACAATGCTCATGACCCTAGCTATCGCGACACTCATCGGGCCCACCACGACACGTGTTTCTTATCTGAGGAGGAATTGCACGATATGGAGAAGATGGTGGCGGAGCTCCGTGCTGGCAAACCATCTGCCACTCATTCCACCAATGAAACCGATGACTCTGTTGAGCCTGGCATGCAACTGCCAACATCTGTCCTCAATGACTGCAACTCTTCCTTCAAGGCAGCTGATGAAAAGCGAGAGAAGGCCAGCACTGTCTTCTTTGCTGACACAGGCATTATGGCTCTCATCTGTCGGCATGACAGGTTGCTCTTTGCAGCGAATATGACCCACGCTGGCGAGCGGCAGCATTATGCCCTTGCCCTCCTCCTCAAGCTCTTCAGCCACATCCCATCTCACATGACTGTTGGGCTCTTGTACGACATAGCCTGCCAGCTCAAACGTAGTATGCTCAAGTTTGGGTTTCTCAACAAGTTCTTCCCCCGTATCATATTTGCTGTATCTGTGTTCCATGCCTACGGCCACCAGTGGGCTTGTCAGGTCATTTATCATCCCAGGAAGTGTGAAGGCTTTGGGCTGTCCGATGGAGAAGGGTGTGAACGCTTCTGGAGTTCAATTAAGAAGCTGATCCCAACACTGCGGGTATCTGGGGTATGTATTCATCTTTTTGCTCTGTAATATTATACTTGTCTGATCATATTCACAGTATCACCAACGGCTCTTCACCTTAGACCTATATACCAAACATCTAGAACATAATTCCCTGCTCCATTTAGGTTTTTGGCTTGCCCGCCGGTGGGCTAAATGCCAGTCGATGAAAGCCCTATCCCAAGATGCCCTAAACGACTCAGGTATTCCTCTCTACACTTTGCGGGAACAATGGGCTCTTCAAAAGTCTACACAGACTGCTCCAGTGCCTCGTAAGTATCTTATGCCCTTTATATACTACTTGCACCCATGCTGAATCTTTACAGGACAATCCAAAAACAAGGGGGCTCAAGCTGTGGCTGCCATCATGGCTTTGGATGCTACTATTGCATCAGAGCGTGAAGAGGTCTCCAGACTACAAGTGTCAACCAATGATGCTACAGCAGATGTAGTTGCTGCCTTTGATGCCCTGCGTAGCACTAGGGCATACCTCAATGGTTTGATAGCCCGTCGTGACCGCCAATTTGCAGCACTTGGTGTTGCAGAGTCAGCATCCCTTATTCGGCTCAAGCAGAGCAAATTTCTTCAGCAACGCATGAATGCCTTAGCTTTGAAGCATCGCATGCGGGACAAGTTGCGCCAGCGGAAGTTTGAAAATGAGAGGCTTGAAAGGGCCTATCGGAGAACAGTCAATGGTATGGTTGCTACTTTGTTGTGTGCATTTATGACATTTTCTGAGTTGAATATTCAGAGTCTAAGCACAAGAAGCACATTGCTGGATCCATGCAACGTCGCGAGCCCACAGTACAGAAACTATCCCAGAAATACAATGAACTCTGCCGTAGTATGGCTCACCTCATTGCCACAGGGCAAGCACCACAAGGGGCAGTGGTTCCTGAGATCATTCCTCCTGGTGGTTTGTGGAAGCTGGATGTGGATGACACTATCTGGCAAGACATTGGCCTGGATGAAGATGACTATAATGGTCAGCCTCCACTCTGGCTTTGTGATGACAAAGTACGTGCTGGCATTCGGAGTATGCTGGACCTTGACCGGTGCATTGAGGAGGAGAAATCCTTGTACCGAGAGCGTGTGGGATTACAAGATTGGTTGGTTGAAGAATGGACTGTAGTCAGGGTTGCATCACAGCAAACTGGTAAGGTTTATTTCTGTAGTGTACCCATCCTTTGCTGAATCAATTTGGATAGATGACATAGATATGCTTTACCGCTATCAAGATCATACTAGTCGTCTTGCACTCCTTGCCTACACTTGGCGGCAGAAAGTCAGACTCATTGACCATCCTTTTGGCTTGCAGAGTTGGGGCCCTTCAGCTGCAGTACTGGAAGAGATCAGTACCAGAGAACTTACTGCTCAAGTGGAAGCTGGTACCGAACAGATGGATTCAGATGACGATCAAAGCAGTGATTATTCTGTGGAAATGGATAGTGATGAAGAGTTGTATGATCATATGGAGGCTTTGGTATTGAGTGAACACTACCCAGAGTCAAGAGAGTTTATCATTGCAGAAGTAGACATCACTCCTAAACGTCGTAGAGTAGACTGAGTAATTATATGGTTCATTCCATTTGTTTTGAAGTGACCAGGGTGCTGCCAACCTTTAATATGTTGTTAGGTCCTAGCCTTAGGTCCAGGTCCAGGTCTGAGGTTTGAGGTCCAGGTTTGAGGTCCAGGTCCTAGCTTCAGGTCCGAGTCCAGGCGTGAGGTCCAGGTCCGAGGTCCAGGTTTGAGGTCCAGGTCCTAGCTTCAGGTCCAAGGTCCTAGCGTCAGGTCTGGATCCAGACATGAGAGAGTACAGGTCTGCACCCCAGATAGGAAAGACCAGGTCCTAACCTCAGGGCGAGGTGAGAAGGAATAAGTCAAAGAAAGCACCCAAGGGCTGAGGTCCAGGTATATCCTCCTGGAGCGTACAAAGACCAGCAAACAGCGCGTCGCCTCCAGGACCAGGTCTGGATGTCCAAATCAAAGAGGTCACGTTAGAGAAGACGATCGCCGCTCACTGGCCTACGTTCGCAATAGATAGAGAAATATACACAACACGAAACACATGAGCAATAATGCTTAGACCTGCAATAAGCAGCCTAAAAGGCTCCAGCAGCCAGCGGGCTAATACCTCCTCGTATTCACTATTGCGCAAGGAGAAAAATGACTAAGGAGCGGGATGCTCCTTTCCAAGATTAGAGTACTCAGCTTAAGTTAGCTGCAATTATCAAAAGCCTGAGATTCATCGGGCAGCAAGTATACCACATCCCGATAATTTTCAATCAGCAACAAGTTAATATTCCAAGGCAGTCTGAACGGCCCTGACAATGTGAAAGCAATGGGAAGCTGACAAGACTTGGAGACCCTGGTTGCAGAGGGCGAGTGGGCAAAGACAGGCATAACAGTGGGCAAAGGCCCGTAAGAGGTGCCACCAACACCTGACAGACAATGTCGACAGGCACCAGTGACGAGTCCGTAGCGAGTAACTCTAGGAGGCACGGGAGAGTCGACGAGAGCTTCAACGACAGGATGGTGAAGGAGAGCGTACGATGAGATCCTACAAGAGCAGAGGCTACGCTGCTGTGATAAATGGGGTTGCTCACGAAAACGGGGTGGCATAGAGTCGCTACATGTTCCCTAGTCCCTAAAGTCAGCACTCAGCAGACAATAGGCTAAGCAATGATGACAAATCTGGCGCTTCCATGCATATGCAGCTAAAGCGTACGGCTCACGACCATCGAGGAGACTCGAGACAAAGCAGAATGCAAACACTTTACGTGGAGCCACAGTTTTGCTTGTCAAGCTGTTGACGAAAGCGCCTACGGCTCTTCCCTCCCCCTTTATTTTGAAAATCTTCGACCCGCGCTTCATCGGCGAACGTCAGAAAACCAGCCCGTGGTCATCCTCTGGGGAGGCCAAAGCTGTGCAGAGTCGAATATGCATCGACTGTCGACCCCAACTTCAGATGCCCGCTTCACGCCAGGCTAGGATGATGACTCAGATGATGAAGACTTCGTGACACCTCCACTGGAAAAGGTATTGGAGGAATGGGAAGAGTATTGGTGGCAGTACTCGGCGAAACAACACCAGAACGAAAGCTCGGCCTATGCAGCCCTGCCATTCCTCCAGGGAAATGGCATTCCCCGCTGCTATGGCAGTGGGACAATGGACCTTCCTGGCCGCGCGATATGCCCTCGCGCACTTCTGCTAGAGTATATTCAGGGCTCGAAAACGTTGCGCGATGTCCATCCGAGTGCTGTCGGAGATGCGTTGGTAAAATCTCTGATCACGACCGTAGAGCTCATGCAGGAACGGGTCATGCATGACGGTAAGCACTCCATGGGTATTGAGATTCCTTGTCCGGCGACTCAGGCTTTCCTGTTTATAGATATGAACCCCGGGAACATACTATTCTCGCCTGGAGATCGACCGACGCGAGCCGTCCTTATTGATTTTGGGAATGCGGTAATGCGACGAGATGGGCGCTCGGACGAAAATTGGCACGATTCGAACGACGACTTGCATGCCATGAAGATCTGCCTTCGGTTTCATTTGAAAATCAACCTGACTTAGTCATTGTTGTTGTTGAGCAAATATATTGGTGTGCCCTTCTGTTCAAGGACATTGTAAAAGGGGCGCAAATTAAATAATGAGACGCCTTAGAACTGCTGTTTTCATAGTGGGTGGAGGCTTTTAAGCGATGGGCATTGACAATTGTTGAAACGAGGCTCAAGCATTTGAACGGGGTAACCATACTCGCTGCCGAAAAAAAGAATATCCAAGGTATCAAGATACCCCCTGATCCCAGTCCTCGAGCCTCAGTGTTTTGAAGATAAGCGACTGGGCAAGGGTCCTAGAGAAAACCTTGAAGGACTGGGACGAGGTTTGAGGGCAAAAATCCGAGATGGTATAAGTATTAGGTAGAGGGTATACGACGGGAGAACAGAGTAGTAATAATACGAAGCAGGTATAGCGTAAGCAAATCACAGGAGAGACGTAAAATAGAGTATAGATATGGCGATAACAGTAGCTGGAAATTAGTGTGGAAGGCGAGAGAGACTAAATCAAAGCTAGAAATAAGTTGGTATACTTTTGGTGTGCGTGCGAGCCGTTGTCGTGGCGAGGTGTACCGTGTCGCTACTCAGACATCAGCCCAGAATGGGTCTTGGGCGATATCTGCGTCCCACTCCTTCATGGCTTGGACGGCCTTTCGGATAAAAGGGGACATTTTCGGGGGTGGTGCAGGGGCGACACGCGGCCTCAGGTAGAAGTGTGCAGGCATGTTCTCTTTGCCAGTGATTCGCGTCACAACTGCTGGGGATCGACGAAGCGCGCCGATCTTGTGGCCGTTGGTAGAGCTGAGTACTGACCGTAGGATGTTGGCATCCTTGGCAAAGTTTTTTCGTGGGCTGGGGTGGCACATGTCAGCTGAGGTATGGGTTAAGAAAAGGAGGCTAAGCTTACTTGGTCTTGGAGGATGCTTCGCATATCATGTTGGCGGGAGAGAGCGAGGCAACATTCTCGAGAAGATCTTGGACAAAGGGACTGACAAAAGAACGTAAGCATCTTCAGCAGCAATTGCATGCATATCACGACTCACCTGTTACCAGTCTTGACACCAACACCGATGGTGGCGGAGTTGCCCGCGTCG
The DNA here is from genome assembly GCA_001630335.1 of Athelia psychrophila. NCBI lineage: Eukaryota > Fungi > Basidiomycota > Agaricomycetes > Atheliales > Atheliaceae > Athelia > Athelia psychrophila. The sequence continues at coordinate 215,609 of KV417505.1, read as the reverse complement.
CAGCGCTCGACGATGGGCTCCTGACGAGCCATCGCGGGGTGGGCGGGTGCCTGCGCACCGCCCATACCCCCAGAGAGACGCTGGACGTATGCGGAGCTCCGACCACCAACGGAGACCGACGCCTGTGCGCCGATCTGCGCGTCGTATTCCTTGATCTTGGCTGGCTCTTCATCGCATCGCGGGGTGGCATCCTTCTTTGTGTGCATTGGGAAGCTGATAAGTTATTTGAGTCAGCACTTGTGGAGCAGCGAAGAATATGAAGAGATCAACTCACCCCATCATTTCCAACACCTCCTTCTCAGTTGGCGAGCAGACCCTCTCGGCGTTGGTCCCGAGGCTAAAAGGCGGTATTAGTGCTTGATGCGCAGGGTAGACGATTACAACTCACCCCATCATTGCCAACACGGCTTTCTCGCTGTGAGCAGCGATCTTCACATCGTCCTTCAGTCGGCGGCTGGAATTTCACAGAGTCAGTGGCGAGCTAAAAGAAGATCATTAAAAAGGTGGCTGACCTCATCACAGCGACCGCAGATTTCGCATCCGTCACAGCGCTCCTGTTAGACGAGTGCCCGAAGCTAAACAGGGATGAGTGTCATTGTGGAAGCAGAGCATGATAGCACTGACTTCATCAAGCAGAGGACGTCTCTCTCGGCTGGCGCATCGCGGTCTCGGCTGGCCTTCAGGCCTGTCGACAAGCTATCGGAGGATCAGCTTCAAGTCAGAATGAAGGTCAGATAAGACGTACCTAATGGGACCCTTGGCATCCTTATCATTTGCATCAATAATGCCCGCAAGGCTCGAAGCGTCGTCCGAGGGTGCCACGACCGACTTAATTGAGATCGACTGGGCCACCTGTATCGAAATCATGTCAGCCCTGGTGAATGGTGCGCCTCGTAGCGGGACTGACCTCAGAGCTCTTGCGACCGACCATATCGACTTTCCGTCCCAGCATCTCGCGCAACTGTTGTCCGCAGGCCTGTCAGCGATGTGAGCCGTGGCGTGAGGACGGCTGGGCATACCTGTGCGCACTCGGCGTCGACCATCATGGAGGCGGCTGACCGACCTCGCAGCTCCAATGCGAGCTCAGTCTCCCTCCTAACCTCAGGGATCATCATCACGTTGAGCAGGAATGGGCCAGAAGGACCGGCGCGTTCCTTCTTCCCAAACCTTTTCTTAAGAGTCTTGAAGATGGCCTTGATAGACATTTCCGACACGGCGATCTTGAGGCTGACTAGAGGTGAGATCGAGGTCGATGCGATGCAGGAATGTGGAAGCTTACCGTGCTGGTGGGGGGATGTGCAGAGGGATAGATCAATGCTGGGGAGCAGATATTATCTCTGGGCACGGAAAGCAGATGTTGGCGGGGAACAAGCTGCGATAAAGGGGCAGGTCTGTAGCGCTCCAGATCTTATAGAACCCCGGTATAGGGGGCACGCCGGCACGGATGAGTCTCGACTTGACGATTGGGACTGACCAACACGTGACCGCGACCGAAGCACTTGACTCGTCGTCGCGCTCATCAACTTCAAGTCGTCCAGCTTGAGAATGAAGGGGCCATCTGTGCGTATATTCGCGTGATGCGTGTGCCGTATGAGTGTTCAGACGAGCAGATCGGGCAGCAAGTTGCGACGTAGATCACAGAGAACACTATCAAACCGAGGCTGGATAAGCAGTTGCAATATCCCCGGCCTGTGAAAAGAGCACAGATATACAGCAGCTATCATATTGTCCGGCAGGCTTGAGGTGACTTTGGACCAGAACTGCAGATGCGCCGTGCAGCAAAAGCTGAAATATCACGGTGTCTCGAAGGTGGGCGACGTCGTACGCCGTGTGGCGACCTTTCAGTCCAGTTGATGCTGATTTGCGTAGCCCCAGGCTATCCAGGCGGAATGCTTCAGCACCCCAGCAGAAACACAAAATTGAATGGTTGTGGTTTGAGTTGAAGCCTTTATTAATGGACCCGGCTCCAGATTTGCATGTGAGTCGGCCGTCTCGGTCGTGAATTGAAAATTCGCGTGCCGGTGCGCAGAACGATCACACCGTCTGCTGCCGTCGCCAACATCATGCACCAACCTCCCTCTCTTCATTACCATCATGTCCAACAAGATCATCGTCCACCACCTCAACAACTCCCGCTCCCAGCGCGTCCTCTGGCTCCTGGAAGAGCTCGAGCTGCCCTACGAGATCAAGCACCACACCCGCACCTCTGAGCAGCGTGCACCTCCCGAGCTGCTCGCCGTAAACCCGTGTGTATATTGTTTGTTACTTTCGGTGGTGCATTACTCATCATCGGAACTTTGGCAGGCTGGGCAAGAGCCCAGTTATCCAGGACGGAGATGTCACCCTCGCTGAGAGCGGCGCTATCGTCGGTACGTTCCAACTCGTCGCTGAGAGCGGTGGATGCTGAGGCAGAACAGAGTACATCATTGAGAAGTACGGCAAGCCCACCGACAAGCCCACCGAGGCCGGGAAACTCGACAACCTGTACTGTACGCTCTCATCTCCTCCGGGTCGAGATTGATACTAACATGCATCGCGCCTAGACGTGCACTACTCCGAAGGAACCCTCGTGCGTCGCCTCTGAGTCTTACTTCCCTTGGATGTATCCTAACTACGCACGAACGCGCAGATGCCGATCCTAGTGAACAAGCTCGTCTTCAGCCTCATCCCGTCCCACGCGCCTTTTTTCATCCGCCCCCTCCTATGGCTCGTATTCGGCCAGGTCGACAAGCAGCTCATCGCGCCCGAGCTCAAAAAGAACAACGCCCTCATCGACGAGCACCTCAAGAAGACCGCGGGCGGGTGGTTCGCGGGCGGGCCGGAGCCGACCGCGGCGGACTATATGATGCTCTTCCCCATGGAGGCGATGGCCGCGGCTGGCGGGGACGTCGTCGGGAGCAGGCTGAAGGAATGGGTGGAGAAGGTGCACGAAAGGCCGGCGTACCAGAGGGTGAGTCCGTGAATTTGCGAGTTTCCACGATTATCTTTCGTCTTTCTTCTGTTTTTTTTTTGGTTGTTTGTGGTTTGTACAATTGTTGACTTTTATCTTTGCAGGCGCTGGAGAAGGGAGGGAAATATTCCTACGCGTAGAGCTAGACTCAAGACGGGTCCAGCGTTATACCCTGTATGTACAATGTTGTTTCACTGAGGATTGGATGTGTTGTGCCATAGTAGCGTTGCATTTTATCGGCGTTGCTTCCGTGTATGTTTAGGTTTGCTCTGACGTGACACCAATAGCGGGCAAGGGAAAGGAGAGCACTTCACTGCTTATTTCGACCGTCTCACTAGCCTTGGGCGGCGAGTGCCATGGTTTCAAAGGGTTCACACTGCAGGGTATAAACTTCAGAATCAAAGAGGGTCTGAACCAGGGGGCAAGCGTTAGCGCGAAAAGTGAAACCAGGCCGACCCGTGTGGTCGTGGGAAAGTGGCTGTGCCGCACGCGCGTCTGGCTCAAGTCTAGCTGCAATTTCGCGCCACAGGCTGTAGCATCTGATGTGCCACATGTATTTACACTGTTTCTCAGCTGTTAATGGTGAAATAAATTCATACAATATAATCTACTCTGCTATATGTCCCATTTTTCGCTTTTTATCATCATGGGCATCTGAAATTGAGCTTGAAACTGTGTCTGATCTTCTCCATGTCAATCCAACCTCAATCCCATCACTGTCAGGAATATTGTGAGACCTTCTCCATCCCAGTGTAGTTTGCTCTGGGATACCCAAAGCCAATTCCTCCGCTTTGGTAACAAAAATCTGGACAAGAAACTTCCCAGGGATCTCTGGGGGAGTATTACCAATTGAATGATCACTGGCCAAGTGATAGACTCATAGAGTGCATTGTATCTTCGCCTGCCTGAGACTCTCCAATCAGCCCAGGATCTCGGTAAAACATGCACTAATTTACTCACCAAGTTTCGCTTTTTTGCAGCTTCTTTTATAGTCCTAAAAGTAATTCTCTTGCACTTCTCACTCTCCCTATGCTCCATAATAGGATTTGAATTTCCTCTCTTTCCCAGGTTGACTGCAGTCCCACAGAGATCACAGGTCATCCAGTGAGCATGGGTGATTAGGTCAATAACTGAAGATAGCTTTATATGACCACCATCAAAAGCAAACGAGACAGCTGCAGCCACAGGAGTCCTCCCAGGAGGCATATTTATAGGTATAGTGTGTTGATATTATGTAGAATGCGAATGAGCAAGAGAAATGCACAGATCAGTGCGGAATACAAGCTGTTGACAAGCTGAACAACTGATTACAGAGGCTTGTCGCGCGCACGGCACAGCCACTTTCCCACGACCACACGGGTAGGCCTGGTTTCACTTTTCGCGCTAACGCATGCCCCTTGGTCTGAACCTAGTAGTAGTAGTTGAGCATCAGAACTTCTAGATTTTAAGGTTACATATGTATACACCATCGATGCAGTGTTACTCTTGGCTTCAGGCGCTCGGCATATTGAGGCTAGCGGCCGCTGTAGCATTATGTAATATCCCGTCTGGATATCTATGTCCATCTTGTTTCCCGGCGGCATGATCGAACTCAAGCGTCGCAACATGGCACGGTGAGAGGGAAGCAAAGTTGACGATTCTGGAATGACGAGAGATGGTGAATGAAGGAACGGAAATCGCACGTCAAGAATTCCATTATGATACCGAGTACCTTACGATCTGGGCTGAGTTTGGCCTCACAATGCATCAGATTTGCAGAGTCCCGCAAAATGCCCCAGATGTCAGCTCCGATGCCAGGTGGAGATGCAATGTATGCCACAACCGTGCTTCTATTGAGCAAACTTTCCGAGATCCAAATCGATGTATGACCAGAGCCGAAGTGTCAACCGCGTGACGGCCTTCTAGCGCCCGCAAACAAGTTCCAGCAGAAGCGGAGCTTTCCGCCGAGATGGTTTGGAAGGGAAGGGAGGAAGGGCATGGATGAAGATCTCGGACAGCACCTCCGCTAAAAGGCGAAAGGGGGGAAGGGGGAGATGAGTCACTAGTCACTTGTGCGCGTCTACTTAATTTTACGTGATACTGCCTCTACTCTGCGGCGGCTGTGATAAGACCTGCATGGGCAAGATATTTTCATCCAGATCATCCAGATCGTAAAGCGATTTCATGACAGTGTCCATCTGGGCGTCACAAGTGCTGGGTGGAAGATTGCTATTGAGTAGATCGTGAACTGGAGAAGAGACGAGTGGAGGATTATCTATCCACACGGGCACCATTGTAGGGGAAGTTGACTTCATCCTGCTGTTGGAAATGAGATTCAAAGATTGTCGGTTGTAAGGTCAATTCGATAAGTGAGCTCATGAAGTTCATGATGTAGGCTAAAATGAAAGCCAGTTCATCCGTATTGATTTCATGCTAAATTTAACACAGTGCGTGTATCAGTACCTTTGCTGCTAGTAAGTTGTGGCTGTGGTGTATCGAGGTTGTGAAACTTGAAGGCGTGACCAATCGTGCTTAATGCTGAGTTCCCACGCCACACTTTTCACCCAAATTCGAGATCTTTTCTTTCATGCTCCAAATGCGCCCTCCCTCCCTCTCTCTCTTCAAGCTATCGCAAGGGAAGATCCACTCCTGCTGAAACCTGTGTGAGATTGGTGGAAATATTCTGTAAATCGACCCGCCAACTCTAGTCTTACCTGTGCATCGCTCTTGATCTCGGACCGCACGATCTACAGAGATGTGTCGAAGCTCTATCCACCTGTCTGGACCGTTCAGGAGAACACCCAACATAGCTCTCGCTAGGTCCAAACGACCTATTCAAGCTCAAGATGATTTCACCAAGCCATCCTGTGCTAATGCTCTTAGCCACGCCGTGCGAGCGGTGGCACGCACTGCATCTCCACCTACCTCTGAGGGAGATTGCAGTTCTCACCGGAGTGAGGGGAAAGCTTTCATAGCTCCACGGCCTAGCGAGAAGTGCCACTCCGACTCATGACCCGTATGTTGCTCTTGATACGCTTATGTCTGCTCCTCGGCTCAGGCATTTCGAAACAACCTGTAATTCGGATTACTGCTCGTCGTGATCAAGCGATCTCTGCTTCTTCTCTGGAATGACCTGACTAGCTTGGTCATCTCATCATCGCGCGATTCTATAGATATCTATAGGATGCCCCAAATCTAATGCATTGTGAGGCTGCAATCTGACATGATACATCACTCGCTATCTCTCTCCATTCCACATCCATCGATTATCCATTCGCGGCGACACAGAGTTGTCGAATGCCAAGTCAAGCGGATGCAGAGCCTTGGCTCACCAAGTTACAACTGACGATGCTACTACGCGCTGGAGCACATTTTGAACATTTGTCGCACTTTCAAATCTTGGGGCATGCATGTGAAAGTCACCTGGGTGGATGGTCAGTGCGTAAAGGTATATGTCAATCTTGCAGCTGTCGATATTCAGCCATGTGGCAACAGTATACGCAGATTGGTAGATTTTGACTGAGAACTTGGTGTCTTCACGATCCACAGTCAGGACTGGAATTAAATTGGTGAGAGGGACTGAGGAGAGACCTACAGAGCGCTTGATGCGTCCTGGTTCTGGAATGGCACATAACGCGTACATTCACGCGCTATGGTATGCCTGCTCCGTGGGTTTACTATCTATCATTTGCGTTTTGTCCAGCATTCACTCACAGAGCTTTCGCGTTGGTGCGTATACATTCACTAGCATGTCAGTAATGTCAGTCTGATTATAGGCGCTCATAAGTGATTCTAATAAGTAGGTCAACGTACTAAGTCTTCCTGCAGAAGTTGCATGATCACGCTTCTGAACCCGTTACGAATGATGAGATGTCGATTTTGCCACATTGTTAACTTGCGTGGGGTTTATGCTGTCATGGCTTTCCCACCGGCGGCTCTTTTTCTCCGAGTGCCGGCGCTATCAGTGGCGATCGGCGAGTGCACCAAGGTGCCCCGCGGTCTCCCGCGGCGGACTCTGGACCTGATTAAATTACAAGTTTTTATTGGTTGGGCGACTTTGGGCGTTCAACCGCATACTACGTTGTTCAAGTTATAAGAAAAGTCCTGCTTCTGATTTAGACGTAGAGTATTATTCAGTGTGCCCTCCGCTTTCTACTTAAAGGGTTTAATGCGCTAGATCTGTTGGATTTACAGGGGATCAAATCAAAGAAGCATTTAGTGGGAAATATTAAAATAATCGAAATGAGTGGTGCAGTGGCGCACCATCGGCCCTGATTATCCTCGAGGTCCCCCTCGATCTCCTTCCAGGTTAAGTCCAATGTAGTATTGCAAATATGCATCCAGGTCAGAGGTTGGGATATATTTTAGGGTAAAAGAAGTGTATGTAGTCTATATGAGTATCCAGTCGTACGAGTACTACAAGCTATCGCGTACAGCAAGTGCTAATTGTGAATGAATAAAAAGTCCCAGGTGGAAAGCGATGGGGATGGCTAGACAGATATACGGAAAAGCAATGTACAAAGCAAATTTAGTGGAGGATGTGGGGACCGCATATGTGGCCCCACTGAATAAATGACATGTACAACAGTGGTGAATATGGAGACACCTTGTTTTTATTTCTTGCGGTAAGCCGGCACTCCGGTGATAGCATTATGCTCCCAGATAGAGTGTCCCTCCCCCTCCACCCACTCGCCTGTGGTGATATCCCGCTCAAAGTCCCCATCGCGGTAGCCGTAACGCGTCTGCAGGAGCTTCAAGAGCGGATTACGCAGGGCAGGATCCATGCGGACACTCTCCCCTGGATGGTAGCTACCCACGCCGTGCCGCGACAAGCTCTCCTCGAACAGCGCCTCTGCGTGCGTGCAGCCACAGTTTAGCCGCCCCGGCGGTGCCATGCGCGGTGGATACGCACGGCGCTCGCGCCTTGAGTCGTGCCACGCACACAGCGCGTTCCCTGCGCGGTTTAGCGAGCAGAAGTGGCGCACGCGCGCTTCTGTCCGGGCTTGCCAGGATGCGTGGAAGCCCGCCGTCTGTGGCGAGGGCGTGAGGATGGGCGAGGGCAGCCCGTGGCTGGAGCTGCTGCTGACGTGGCTCTGGCTCTGAGACGCGCCAGAGAGGTCTTTGGCGAGCTCCCGCTCCAGGTCCTTTTGCCGCAAGCGCGCGGACTCGTTGATGAGCTCAAGCTCTCTGACCTTCCGCTGCAGAAATTGAATTTCTTCTTCGTACTGCTCGTGCGAGTTCCATTGGGGCGGAGGGCGTGGGTCATCAGGTGACATGGGGGAAATGGTCTCATACGGATCGGAGGGTTCTGGAGCCGCAAGGGATCGTGTCTGGATGGTCGGGTGCGGGCGCACGGGGTGGTACGAGTACTGCTGCGAGTCGGAGTACAACGAAGGAAGATCTCCTGAGCGGGGAGAAATCGATTCTGAGGTATGGTGGTGATAATCGAATGGGGTATATGACGTGTTCGGCATACTGCCTGATGAGGGAGCCTCGCGATATTGCATATTTGGTTCATGGGAGCGGTTCACGGCGTGGTTCGTTGAATAATGATGCTGTGCCACCGGGGCGTGCGCCTGATCTGCATCCCAGGCGACCCTCTGCATGTTATAAGCAGGGCCATCGGTAGGTGATGGTGAACAGGAGTTGGCGCTGATATGCGTGTCTCCCATTGCGCCTGTCAAGCTCGAGGTGGTCATGTTCGAGCTGGCGGACTGCGGTCGCGTGTCGATGTGGGGAACGCTCAGTGATTGGGGCTGCAGTGCGCGGCGTTTAGAAGGGTACACAGCGATTGGATCGATCAGCTTACCGATACGAGGGCGTTCGAGAGCGTGTATGACGATGGTGTGCGCTGATCGCCCCCCTCCGACGAGCTGCGGCTTGGCGAGACCTGCACGGAGAAGTGGGGTCTGACCGTACTTACATCCCGCATACTGGTGGGGGACCAAGTGTCGTAGGGTTGATGTCCCATAGCCCCTGATTCCTCCGTCCTGAGACGAAGCTCACGTGTCAATATAGGATAAGGCTTGGCTCGCTTTGGACTGGCGATTGAGTTGTTGGAACGTCGGCGGATTGGGGCGGGGAAGGGTCCTGGGTCGCCAGATGCAGAGCGCGGACCGGGATAGGCGGAGGGAGAGGAAGGGGGCGAGATGAGGGAGAAGCTGGTACTGTCCAGAGAGGGCTCCACCTTGATTTCAAGTGGACGAGCCTGCTGGGGCTGATGCTGCGCTGCGTACTGGACCCAGTTGTATTCCTCCATCGTTGGTGGGCGGTGTTGATCAGTCAAGCGGCGCTATAAGTTCGGGTGGATGTTGTGAAACGCAGGCAGGCGGCTTGAGACGTTACAGAGGGCCTCAGGGGTCTTCGGGCTCACGGCAAGCCGCAAAGAGTGCTACCTGAAGGATGAAAGCTGTGGCAATCAATGATGATCGACAGTCGCGAAGGAAGGAGATGGAGGCCAAAAGCAGATAGACAGAATTCTTGTCGCTGTTGTTGAAGCAGCGATGGGGGAGCGACAGGCTGTACACATGGATCCGAAATTATAATTTCCTTGAGATATGAGATGCTAAGCGACCAACTCCGACAAGTGATCCAAGTTGGATCCAAGCCCCGACCGTTTGGCCTTGAAGTGCTGGCGCTTCCCTTTTGGGTTATAACAAGATCCCGACCCAGATTGGCTTCCCTTCGGATCGCGCACGCAATAGCCGTTATTATCCAAACGTTTAACGGAACTGCGGGCACTTGCAGAGAAGGTGAGTACTGTGCAACACATGTCGAATTGTATGCTAGCAACAGCTAGCAACTATCCCTGCCAAAGGCCCCGCAAAGCAGTCTTGTTCTGGTGGCAAAGTCAGAACCTACTTGCCTCTCAGTTATCAACATTCTTCATAGGTTTTAGCATCAGAATGTTCTACAATTCTAAATGACCTCATGAGTGAAAATCATGTCAAACTCGTGCCCCAAAGCAACCCAAAGGGACTCGCATCCCACGCACGTGAGCTAGCAGAGGCACGATGCAGGGACATCGCTTGTTTGGGATATAAGCAGATAAGTAAAGGGATTTCCATTGTCGTAAAGCACTAATCGTGCCCCGGCTTGGCCGATTCATGAGGTCCGCATGCCGGGATATGGTGTGAATGAAGCAGTGATTTGCCAGACACCATCGTGGCGGCAAGTGCTAGCTGTAAGGGCCGGACCGACATGAAGTTAATATGGCGGACGGTGACCGGTGTCTTGCGAAGAAAAATAGGACCGATTGGCCACTTCAAGGGCCAAGACCCAAAGTCATCCGACCGGCGTCAAGGGGTGACAGAACCTGCACCAGGTACGGGGCGCGATCAGGTTCGTTCACTTACGTGACCAGCAGCTTCCTAGGAATAAACTCTTCATCTTCTTCTTCGTTCAGATAACATGTCGTTGTGAGCCTCAAGGTGCTTCCTATACCGTAACCATGATGCGCACGCACGCACGCCGGACAATACTTTGTTGTGAGGTAAAGAGAGAGAAGAAGTTTCAGTAATAATAGGCCCGGGAAAGCAACTCAATCTATATAGTGACAGGTGCAGCTAGGGTGCAGCACTATCATACACTCCGAGGTATTCTTTGTGTGCGCAGTCAAGTATGGTTGTCAGATAAACGTCATTGCGCTGGTCATGACCAGCAGCATGCTTGCGAACGCTACGGTGGGCCCGCTTCTACTGTCTCGTGTCGGACCACATCTCGCCACGGTTTTGCTTTAGGTAAAGATTCACTGCAACGCGACGAGTGAATGTGAGTAATGACGCGTAAAAACAGGGAAAGAAGAATGGGTTCCGAAGAGGTACCGGGGTGGTGGTGCAGGAAAGGCTAGTACTGACCTCGCTGCTGCTGGTATTTCGGTTTCGCCTGTGTGTTCATTGATATTTACGAATTTTGTGATTTCCACAGCCGGGCGTCCAGGGCATCTGCAAAGGATTGTAAATACGGCTCCAACCGATAAAACACAAATACTCACATCCTGAAAATTCGCGGTATTGGGAAGCAATGGACCCTCTGTCTACCATTACCCTCTTTCTCCAGATCACACGTGTACTGGACTATCTCCGCAATGCGACACTTAGATCCATCACCGGTGGAGGGATTGTGAAAGGGCATAGGAAACGAGGAGAACGTGAGGAGCTGTGACGACGAACGAACTTACGAAGCGAAGTCTTAGCGGAGGCACGTGATACTGAGATTAAAATTTGCGAAATTCAAAAACGCGATGGTCTGATATCCAATCTCCCTCCATCTTCCTTACTCCCAACACCCAACCACAAAAATGGTCTACAAAGTCGCTGGTACGTGTCGCGGTATGCGATCTGTGCGCCTTTGCCCACCTCGATCCTTGCAGATGTTTCTCTTGCCGCGTTCGGTCGCAAGGAGATTGAGATCGCCGAGGTTTGTGATGTCTCACAGACCGTCTGACGCGGTGCTGAGCTATAATCTAGCATGAAATGCCCGGACTCATCTACATGAGGACTAAGGTGAGCAAAGATCCTTCCTAGTGATGATCATTCGCTAACAGCGTCGTGTTCAGTATGGTCCCAACCAGCCTTTGAAGGGCGCGCGCATCGCTGGATGTCTCCACATGTTCGTGAAATTTTATTAACGGACATTGACGAGTCCGCTCATCTTCTCTCCAGGACCATTCAGACCGCCGTGCTCATCGAGACCCTGACCGCTCTTGGTGCTGAAGTCACCTGGTCGTCTTGCGTTCGTTATAATTCCACAGTACTGTAATCGCTCATCTAATCCACCCCTCGCAGAACATCTTCTCCACCCAAGACCACGCCGCCGCTGCGTGAGTATTTCTTTGTATGCCCATGTATTCTTACCTGACTTGGCATCAGCATCGCCGCGACCGGTGTCCCCGTCTTTGCCTGGAAGGGCGAGACCGAGGAGGAATACCTCTGGTGTGTTGAGCAGTCCTTGGCTGCCTTCCCCGGAGGCAAGCCCCTCAACATGATCCTCGACGACGGAGGTGATCTCACCAACATGGTTCACGAGAAGTTCCCTCAATACCTCAAGGGTGAGTGAACGCTTCGAGTCAAAACAACCGACTTCGTCGCTGATGTTCCGAGCCTAGACATTAAGGGTGTCTCAGAGGAGACCACCACCGGTGTACACCACTTGTACAAGGCCTTCAGGGATGGAAAGCTCAAGATCCCCGCCATCAATGTCAACGACTCCGTCACCAAGTCCAAGTTCGACAACTACTACGGCTGCCGTGAATCTCTCGTCGACGGCATCAAGCGTGCCACCGATGTCATGCTCGCCGGTAAGGTCGCTGTCGTTGCCGGTTTCGGAGACGTCGGAAAGGGTGTAAGTCATCATTGAAAGAGAGCTACGTATCCGATCTAACAGTGTTTCTGCAGTGCGCCGAGTCGCTCAAGTCCTACGGCGCCCGTGTTATCGTCACTGAGATCGACCCCATCAATGCTCTCCAAGCTGCTATGGCCGGCTACGAGGTCACCACCATGGAGGAGGCTGCCCACCGTGCCAACGTCTTCGTCACCACCACCGGTAACAGGGACATCATCACCGGCAAGCACTTCGAGGCCATGCCCGAGGATGCCATCGTCAGCAAGTAAGTTGGTCAACGCACAAATGGGGATCTAGCTGACTCAGTGCTGCAGCATCGGTCACTTCGACATTGAGATCGACGTCGCTTGGCTCAAGGCCAACGCCAAGTCGGTGTCCAACGTCAAGCCCCAGGTTGACCGCTACACCATGGCCTCAGGCCGTCACATCATCCTTCTCGCTGAGGGCCGTCTCGTGAACTTGGGGTAGGTGTTTCCATATGATCTGATAATGCATGCGGCTGATCTCCTATTTAGCTGTGGCACTGGTCACCCGTCCTTCGTCATGTCCTGCTCGTTCACCAACCAAGTGCTCGCCCAAATCGCCCTCTGGACCACCCCCGAGAAGTTCCCCCTCGGTGTCCATATGCTCCCCAAGACCCTTGACGAAGAGGTCGCGCGTGCGCACATCGCCCAGCTCGGCATCAAGCTCACGACCCTCTCCACTGAGCAGGCCTCGTACCTCGACCTGCCCGTCAGCGGTCCCTACAAGCCCGACCACTACGTACGTGAAAACAGCTCCAAATCGGAGTACGCTTATTTATGGGCTGTTTATTTCGCAGAGGTACTAAGCGTATCAACTCCCGACGGCCTCAACGTGCCTTCACCACTCAAAATGGGAGTCGCTGGATCTTCAACGTCCTTTCTCTGTTCTGGTCATTTATTGGAAGGAAGAAGAGTCTTAACGCTCTTGGTCGGAAGCGGAAGCATGGCACTATTTTTGGCATCCGTGCAAGTGGTGTTAGGTGAGGTGGCAGAGGCGCGTCTGGCGGTGGCTTGTTATTGTATTAGTAGGGCCTCAACGAGCCCATTTTGTTGTATCGATTACCCAAAAGACCAATATGGTCATTACATTGTCATATTTTGGATTTCAGTAAGTTGTGCAAAGGCTACCTGCTGATTGCTCTTGACATGGACATGTCATTAACATTGTATGACAGCTCAGCTGGCCTATTACCGGGCACTCGGCCAACGCTCGGCCCTGAACCTGATTCCCTGTCATTTGAACCCATGAATCTGATTGTCGCCAGCCCAGAGCGCTTTGCTCTGCTTCTTCAGCCACGATGACATCCCTATCTCTACTCGCTCCCGTGGACCCTGCTTCTGTCAACGAAGCCGAACAAGAGAAAGCTGCGCCATGGATCGTCCGCAAACTCGTAGGCGTGAGTGCAAGTGCCGTGTGATACGCTGCAGTGATCTTATCGTCTAGATTCCGAACAGTCCATGACGGGCAGGATTGTCATGTCCTCGTATGAGTCTTTGAGAGCAGCTGGTACAAATGTGATCTGTTTGTCTCCCTGGGGTGATTCATCGCCACTTTTTCTACCATGCATACGCTTCAGGGATCTGGCGGTCCATATGGTGATCGCGGGGACTGGTGGGATGGCTGTTGTAGCAGCGCCGGTCATGGGTCCCGTAGCGGTTAGTGGCTAAGCAGCTTTGCAGTTCAATGGCTCTCAAGCATTTTATCTGATAGGATGTCATGTTTTCTTCGTTCGGTGCGAGAACATGTACTCTAGCACGCGCTGTCCTAAAAGCTCACCGACCACCTTGCAGGCGATACCATTCTTGTGGAAGTGGGCCTTCATGCAGGTTTCGAAGCGACAACAGAAGTCGCCAATGACCTCATCATAGCGCATGGCATCAGCGCAGCCATACCTCTTCACTCTGACAGATTAGAGTCCAACTCCGTAAAGGTCATCCTCATCACCTTGAAGTACAAACACACCATTGAAGATGCTTCCTTGGGCTTCTACCGAAGTAGCGTACATAAGTAAGCCAGCGCGCCACGAACTCTTGCCAATGCTTTGCTGACGTTACTCCAGTGACAACTCCCTGTTTTCAACAGTGAAGGATTATCTGGCGGTCGAAAAGGGGTGGTTCTCCCCTTACCTCTTTGCCAGCGGGCGAAGGCCCATCATCCCTCGGTCCATGAAACCCGATGTCATCTTTTGTCACGGTCCCTTCCTCTCTGGTAAGTTTCCCCCCATGTGGCCAATGATAAACCTGTATTGAAAGAACAATAGGTGACTACAAGATCGGAGAGAGACTTCTGGCTGAATCAGCATCTAGCATCTGCCTCGCAGAAGCTCCTCCACCAGCTTCGACGCCCCCTGGTGAACCTGATCAGGGTCATCACTTTTCACTCGGCATCCCTGACATTCCAAAGCTCACTATGTTGACCCGCTCCCGCACGCCATCTCCGGAACCCCAGCTCGCTGCCGTACCACACCCTCCTGCCCCACGCCGCATCGTCATTATGGTTTTAGGCCTGAGGCCACACCGCGTGGGTGTCTGGACTTCCAGTCAGCGTCCCAGCGAGTCTGTGATGAACTACATCCTGCTCTCTGGTGCGCCAGCTATCGTCGTACCCGCGAAACTGGGTGCGCCGCTATTAGCTTGGGACTCGCTGACCTTGGAAGAGATATGGAAGATAGAGCTTCCACCAGATGGCGGTGCCTCGCCAAGTGGCCAGTTTGAAGGAGTCGTCAAGGTGCTATTTGAGTACCTGGATATGTGCATTGATTGGGAGAGGGTGGTTGTTCCTTCGGCTCCTGCCAGCAAAGCGCCGGAGTCCCCTCCTACTGCGCCTGAAGATTTGGATCCAAAGAAGTTCGTAAAGAGGGCTTTGGAGGTGCTCCTAGTGGCGGCTGTGAGAAGTGGTGCCAGCAAAGAGGTGAAGAAGGAGGTGGACAAGGAGAGAAGTGGAATTGCTATGTGGCGCATTCCCTGATTTTCCGATTCACTGTCTCGTACCCTGTTGAACCCTAATCAACTCCAGCGCTTCCATGTGAACTTCTCGAGATTAGACGCTTGTGTGACTGATCAGACACAATCATCTTACCTTGACATGGAGGGCTCAGAGCCCAATGCTCTCCGGGAATCGTACTTCCAAGCTGAATTCAAATCATTGTTCGAAAGTATGCGGTTGAATCTCGCCAGTTTTTCCGCGAGTCTGATGATGTTGCGCTCCCTGATCAGCCTTATCTTTTACTGATGGGAGGGCGTTTTTGGAGAAACTACCCTGCGCGCATTCCGATGCCGCGGAGAATTGGAGATGTCCAAACGACGGGACAATGGCGTGCGCCAATTGCAAACTGGTGTCATACTGCTCGAAGGTCGGTCACGGGGATTGTATTATCAACCACATACATACTGATCAGCTCCGGAAAAGGGATGTCAGACGACGCATTGGAAGACTCACAAAGCAGGCAAGTAGTCTACATTATGCATCATATTTGGGTCTTTCCTGACAAAATCAACTTGGGCAGATTGTAAAGACCCTGTCCGTGGATCGGGATGGACACCTTCGTGGATCAAAGAGAAGAGATCTGCGACGTTCATGCAGCCAGAGCCATCCCAGGCTGAGAACTGGCTATCTTCCGTCGATCAGAAAACATTTGCTTTGGGTTTACATTTGTAAGTTGTTGTCTGTGTCCTCGGCTGAAGACATTCATCTTCTTTCAGATGGGGAGGTGTGCCGGCTGTTGATTCCATTAATTGGAAAAGCAATGAAGGCAAGTCTCTCGATGAGAAAATTGGAGATTATTCTCTGGCCTACGTTGGTAAGTGCTAAAGCTGAATTCCAATGTCGGACAATGATAAACTCGTCTATGCTGTCATAGCTTCGGGGGACATCCGAAATGTCATCCGCACTGTAAACGAGCTGCCTCCTGACTATTCAGGGCATATATCCATCCTGCTTAACGATCGAGAGCCAGCGGTCGTAGCCAGAAATCTTCTCCTGCTCACCATACTTGGTATGGTAGATGGTGACTCCCTGGCTGCTGACGTCGCTCTTCACTTCTGGTACTCAGTATTCGTTCCAATGGGCTACGACACTTGCATCAACTACGCAATGATGCGGATTTCGGAGCATTCTGATTCAAAAGCCGCCTTATTATCCATGCCACTAGGACCTAATGCATGTGTTAAGACCTGTACCTTTTCGGCCCATACGAAGGCCGCACTGAGTCAAATGATGGGGATGGATGTCAACCTACGCCTTGGGATTGAAGCTGCATCTAAAGAATATTCTCGAGTCAGGTGTGTCTGTATCTACCATGTCTTTCACCTTTAACTCCAACATGATTGTTAGATTTGAACCGTCCCGCAAAGATCGCCATGATCGTCGGTACACACGCCTTGAGCCATCACACCGCTTCGGTGCACTGGAGTATCGCCGATTTGGAATTGTACTACCGTTCGGAGCAGGAAATAATCGATTCAGCACTCCTAACAAGTTCCTATTCTCACCTGGAGGCCGGTGGCTTCAAAGTGACCTAGCTGATCCTTTGGATGGTTGGGAGTATGTATATGATCACCTCGTTGCAATGATATGTCATGTCGCTCATGTCGTACTATTAGCTTGGAGGCGGTTGTCGCAGCCGGAAAGGCTTGCGGAGCCCAACGCGAAGACCTCTATGGCTGCTTATACTTTTATCTATCGGGACAGCTTCGCTCGTTCGCGAAACGTCTGAAGCAGTTCCACATCACATTTCACATTTTCGACCGCGATGCGCGAGATTTGTCCAAGGACATTCAATCGGGTGCCCTCGCAAAATGTGGGGTACAGAAAAGTGCACGGTTCGACCGAGTGGACGTCTCGAATATTTTCGACACCGAGTACGTTGGAATTTCCAACGTGCTTGCGGACTGGGCGCCGCTACTAAACCAAAGAAATCCACATGCTACTATCATCGGGTACTCTATGAACTGGGCAGCCAAACAACCAGGAGCCAGGCAGCCATCCGATAAGAAAGTGATGGGCAAATGTGTGGCTGAACTGGCGAAACGGGGCAAAGTAAGACCTTCTAGGGTGTGAATAGGCCACGTATCTGACTCGCTGCTCTGTTTTATTTATTTAGTTGGACGCAAAGATGGATCCAACTACCATCACAGGCAATACCAAATACATGACAGCTATTTATGACAACTCGATCCCATGGCAGCGTTACCTGCAAACGCAGCGCGTAGAAGAAGCCTCCAATCAGGCTGGCGTCAAGCTGAAAGATAGACATACGATCGTGCCTCATGTAAGCCCCTGCCTAGTGCTTTAAAATATTCCAGAGGCCCTGACAATGTCTTACAGCGCATCGGTGCTCCACTCGGAGCACTATCCAATGCGCTTCCCGTCTATCTAGATGAAGAAAGCTGGTACTTGGGGGTATGCTCTTTTGCTTGAGGATTAACCAGATCAACACTCACAATTATGGACAGGTCCAAGTAAGCACATCGCTCCTCACCGAAAGATATCTCGAGTTCTCTCGTATCTAGCCTTCTACAAACTTTATCTTTGCTTGTAATGAGTCTCGAAATTCGGAACGAAGTTCCAAAATCCGAACCATTGAAGTACTTTTCGGTTGCCTGATTGTCGGAAAGCATGTTTTGCACTTCATTTTGCGCTTGTGCGTAAGTACTTGATTATTAATGTCGAGCCGGTGCCAATAACAAGCCCGATCATAACCACAAGCGCCTGAGCACCAGCCTTGGGAGTATCATGTCCTTTGCGAGCTTCCCGTCCTTTTGCCACGTGTCTTCCGAGCGGAGCCCAATAACAAACCACAACCATTCCATTCCTTTCAAGTTCTGTGCTGGGGCGCAGAAACAGGATGAACTCTGGCAGATCATGTATTGTTTTCTTCCAATCCTCTCCACAAATGATCTCTTTCATTTGGGAAATGCAACTCTCTCCAGGCTGCCATTCCACTGTGTTCTCTGTGATCTTAATGGCAACTTGCTGCCTAAACTGCTGCTCTGAAAGTTTGTGAAGAGCATCACCCATGCGAATATACCTGTTGGATGACTCCTCTATGGACAAGCTAGGCCATCACCCACGTACTTGTTGAGTCTGAAGACGAGTCGCTGTCTACTGTCGCGGTCACGTGTTGGTCAGTCCCAATCGTCACGTCGAGACTCATCCGTGCCCCCTATACCGGGGTTCTATAAGGTCTGGAGCGCTATAGACCTGCCCCTTTATCGCATCTTGTTCCCCGCCAACATCTGCTTTCCGTGCCTAGAGATAATATCTGCTCCCCAGCATTGATCTATCTCTTTGCATATCCCCCCACCAGCACGGTAAGCTTCCACATTCCTGCATCGCATCAACCTCGATCTCACCTCTAGTCAGCCTCAAGATTGCCGTGTCGGAAATGTCTTTGAAGGCCATCTTCAAGACTCTCAAGAAAAGGTTTGGGAAGAAGGAACGCGCCCGTCCTTCAGGCCCATTCCTCTATAACGTGATGATGATCCCTGAGGTTAGGAAGGAGACTGAGCTCGCATTGGAGCTGCGAGGTCGGTCAGCCGCCTCCATGATGGTCGATGCCGAGTGCGCACAGGTATGCTCAGCCGTCCTCATACCACGGCCCACATCGCTGACAGACCTGCGGACGACAGTTGCGCGAGATGCTCGGACGGAAAGTCGATATGGTCGGGCGCAAGAGCTCTGAGGTCAGTCCCACTACGAGGCGCGCCATCCACCAGGGCTGACATGATTTCGATCCAGGTGGCCCAGTCGATCTCAGTCGAGTCGGTCGTGGCGCCCTCGGACGACGCTTCGAGCCTTGCGGGCATCATTGATGCGAATGAAAAGGATGAGTATGCCAAGGGCTCCGTTAGGTACGTCTTATCTGACCTTCATTCTGACTTGAAACTGATCCTCCGATAGCTTAAAGTCGACAGGCCTGAAGGGCAGCCGACACCGCGCTGCGCCAGCCGAGAGAGACGTCTTCTGCTTGATGAAGTCAGTGCTATCATGCTCTGCTTCCACAATGTCACTCATCCCTGTTTAGCTTCAGGTACTCGTCCGACAGGAGCGCTGTGACGGATGCGAAATCTGCGGTCGCTGTGATGAGGTCAGCCCCCTTATTAATGATCTCTGTTTAGCTCGCCACTGACTCTGTGAAACTCTAGCCGCCGACTGAAGGACGATGTGAGGATCACTGCTCACAGCGAGAAAGCCGTGTTGGCGATGATGGGGTGAGTTGTAATCGTCTAGCCTGCGCATCAAGCGCTAATACCGCCTTTTAGCCTCGGGACCAACGCCGAGAGGGTCTGCTCACCAACTGAGAAGGAGGTGTTGGAAATGATGGGGTGAGTTGATCTCTTCATTTTCTTCGCTGCTCCACAAGTGCTGACTCAAATAACTTATCAGCTTCCCAAGGCGCACAAATAAAAATGCCACCCCACGATGCGATGAAGAGCCAGCCAAGATCAAGGAATACGACGCGCAGATCGGCGCACAGGCGTCGGTCTCCGTTGGTGGTCGGAGCTCCGCACAGTCCAGCGTCTCTCTGGGGTTATGGGCGGTGCACAGGCACCCGCCCACCCCGCGATGGCTCGTCAGGAGCCCATCGTTGAGCACTGTGACGCGGGCAACTCCGCCACCATTGGTGTTGGTGTCAAGGCTGTTAGCAGGTGAGTCGTGATATGCATGCAATTGCTGCTGAAGATGCTTACGTTCTTTTGTCAGCCCCTTTGTCCAAGATCTTCTCGAGAATGTTGCCTCGCTCTCTCCCGCCAACATGATATGCGAGGCATCCTCCAAGACCAAGTAAGCTCAGCCTCCTTTTCTTAACCCATACCTCAGCTGACATGTGCCACCCCAGCCCACGAAGAAACTTAGCTAAGGATGCCAACATCCTACGGTCAGTACTCAGCCCTATCAACGGCCACAAGATCGGCGCGCTTCGTCGTTCCCCAGTAGTTGTGACGCGAATCACTGGCAAAGAGAACATGCCTGCACACTTCTACCTGAGGCCGCGTGTCGCTCCTGCACCACCCCCGACAATGTCCCTTTTTATCCGAAAGGCCGTCCAAGCCATGAAGGAGTGGGACGCGGATATCGCCCAGGATCCATTTTGGGCTGATGTCTGAGTAGCGACACGGTACACCTCGCCACGACAACGGCTCGCACTCACACCAAAAGTATACCAACCCATTTCTCGCTTTGATTTAGTCTCTCTCTCGCCTTCCACCCTAATTTCCAGCTACTGTTATCGCCATATCTATTCTCTACTCTACGTCTCTCCCATGTTTTGCTTTAGCTATGCCTATACCTGCTTCCATTACTATATTCCTGTCGTATACCCTCTACCTAATATTTATACCATCTATGATTTCCCCTCATATCTCGTCTGAGTCCCGCAAAGTTTTGTTTACAACCCCTTTCCAAGTTGCTTATTTTCAAAACCCTGAGGGTCAAGTATTTAAATCGGGGAGTGTCTTGATATATCCAATATTCTTGGTTTCAGCAGCGGATATGGCTGCCCCACTCAAATGCTTGAGGCTCATTTTACAAACTAACAGCCCATTGCTCGGAAGCCTCCACCATGAAGCCACCAATTCTGGGACGCCCCATTAATTTGGGCCCCTTTTAAGATGTCCTTGAGCAGATGGGCATACCCATATATTCGCTCAACAGCGACAACGATTAAGTCAAGTTGATTTTCAAATAAACTCGAAGACAGATCTTCATGGCATGCAAGTCGTCGTTCGAATCGTGCCAATTTTCGTCCGAGCGCCCATCTCGTCGCATTACCGCATTCCCAAAATCAATAAGGACGGCTCGCGTCGGTCGATCTCCAGGCGAGAATAGTATGTTCCCGGGGTTCATATCTATAAACAGGAAAGCCTGAGTCGTCGGACAAGGAATCTCAATACCCATGGAGTGCTTACCGTCATGCATGACCCGTTCCTGCATGAGCTCTACGGTCGTGATCAGAGATTTTACCAACGCATCTCCGACAGCACTCGGATGGACATCGCGCAACGTTTTCGAGCCCTGGATATACTCTAGCAGAAGTGCGCGAGGGCATATCGCGCGGCCAGGAAGGTCCATTGTCCCACTGCCATAGCAGCGGGGAATGCCATTTCCCTGGAGGAACGGCAGGGCTGCATAGGCCGAGCTTTCGTTCTGGTGTTGTTTCGCCGAGTACTGCCACCAATACTCTTCCCATTCCTCCAATACCTTTTCCATTGGAGGTTTCACGAAGTCTTCATCATCTGAATCATCATCGTACCCTGGTTCCCGGCTGCCTCTGAAGTTGGGGTCGACCTCGAGTATTCGACTCCGCACGGCTTTGGCCTCTCCAGAGGATGACCACGGGCTGGTTTTCAGACGTTCGCCGATGAAGCGAGGGTCGAAGGTTTTCAAAATAAAGGGGGAGGGAAGAGCCGTAGGGGATTGTATCGATAGCTTGACAAGCAAAACTTGGCTCCACGTAAAGGGGGTGAATGCCTGCACGACCTCGAGCTCCACGGTGGTCGGGGAACCGGCGAGATGCAGACGCAAGGAAGCGCCAGATTGGTAGCATTCTGAAACCATTGTTCAAGGCGCAGGGAAGGGAAATGTGCGAATCTATGCCACCCGTTTACGTCAGATTTAATCAAAGAAGTGAGTGCCATTGCTAGGATTCATCGATCATCGTACGCACTACTTACATCGAGGCGTCGAAGCGTTCGTCGAAGTCCGTGTCAAAGAGTTAAGCGCTAAGGACTAGTACTGGTGCCGGTCGACATTGTCTGTCAACTGCTGGTGGCACATCTGAAACATTTCACTGAATACATTCGCCTGCGGTCCCACTGGCGCTGGTACTCACGCCGCCGCTTCTACTAGCCGGGTTAACACATTCCGCTACTCGGGCGGTGCTAGAAGAATCACTCTCATCGGTGGTAGCCCCACAAACTAAGCATCAACAAGCTTACACCCTCAGGTGTGCTCCCCCCCTCTGAGCCCGTACTCGGTATAACCGCCGCCGTCCCCGTCCCCGACCCCCTCCGGCCACGCCTTCTTGCTCCCCTCCTTCGGTTACCGCCGCAGCGACATAGCTCTAAACTCTCTCATGTACAGCAGGAAGTCTATCCTTTCTGCTCCCTACGAACCCCCCTCCACCTTACTTACTCACTTTCTTTCGTCCCTCCCCGACGCCATAAATATAGGAGACCTCGCATGTTTCTGGTCGTTTGTCGCGCAGCGCAGGTTTGAAAACCTAGTTGTTTCTCCAGTGCTCGCATCCGCTAGCCCGCTAACCGTATACAAACCTTATAACGCAGCAAGGTTTGTGCGTTGTGCACTGGGCACCGAACCTGGACGACTCGTCGGAGGTCCCCAGGTCGTCGGTCGACCGATCATGGAGGACGCATAAGTGATACGCAGCACACCGCTTTTACTAAATAACTGAGGGTTACAACATGGATCATTAAATCGACGTGAAGTTCTCGGACTCTAAGATAGCCACGTAGTTCATCTGGTGTAGGGCTACTGTAACGCGTTCTTCAAGTTAAGGTTCTGTCCTTGACTGACTCTTTCACTTTAGCCACCCTTCACTGGTCTGAAACTCGAGTCTCCCGCTCAACGTTTAGGTAACT
>KV417505.1:162463-192586 GCA_001630335.1 Athelia psychrophila | reverse complement strand
CGCTTTCATCATGCACACTGTCTTGCTCCCGGCCTCCCCCATAATCATCGTCGCCATGCTGTTCACCATCCACCACCACCTGTTGCAAGTCGATGATGTGGAGCACCTGATGTTTAGGGCGCTTTGCACGCCGCTGCTGGGCACGGCGAGGTGGCACAAGGTGCGTTCGCATATATTCCATTATCTTCCCAGGTGCTGACTTTGGTTTAATTACTAGAGCGCCCTTCTTTCGCTCGTCGCGCGCATACCATGCGCGGCTGTGGTCGATCTCCGCGGCATATGCGAGCGGATGACATCGTTGTGGGCAACACTCGAGGTGTGTTTGATAGAACATAATTCGATTGTTTCATCTACTGACATAACTATCTCATTCCAGCTTTTCCTGAACCGCCTCGCCACCAACGGAGCCACCCAGTCGCCCAGCCTCACCGCATCCCTGCCCTACTCGCTCCGCGCATTCCTGCTCTCCCTTGCTGCATGCTCGTCCCTCGGCGCCGGCTCGCTTCTCATTTACGCGCACGCCAGCCCACTTCAGCAGGTCCTCCGCGCTGACTTCCGCATCCAGCGGTGGCACCTCAGCGCGCAATTCGCCGCCGAAGCCGCCGCCGAGGAGCTGCGCCGCAAGCGGGCCGCCGAGTCGGAGGAGCAGAGCCGCGACACTCGGGAGCTCATTGTGATCCTCGATGGACACATTGCGAGCATCCGAGCAACGAGGGCCCTGGGGCGTGCAGCGCGGGAGGCAGCTGCCGTCTAGAGGACGACTCGCCCAGCATCGCACGGACCCGGGGCCGGACCCCGCCCAATTCGCGCTCGCATGCGCCCGTTCGTATCCATTCGACACCGAGGAAGGTTTTGGCGGGACGCCGAACCAGTACATCTGCGCAGGTGTAATGGTTCGGCGCCCCGCCAAAGCTTTCTTCACTTCCCCGCCAACGTTGTCAAGTCGCTCTCATCAGTATCGTGTTCATCTGATACTGCATCCGCCCGATTTTTATTAGGATGTAGCAGCGACGCGACAACTTTGGCTCGAATGGACTTCTGAACACTCCGCCTCGCAAATGGCCGTCTTTATCTCTCGGTTTTCTTTCAAATTCCAACATCTCCCGCTGGCGGCTGCACCATCGATGCCAGGCCGCATTGTCTTTACTTGCCAGCGTCCCAAATTCTCTCGTCGGATCTCTCCATATCTCTCTCCACCGCCGCACCACCGATGCCTGGCCCCACCGTCTTTACTTGGATCTCCATATCTTTCATTCTCGGGTTTCTTTTCCCCCGCCGCACGATGCCAGGCCTACTGTCTTGTCTCTTTTATTTTCTTCTCCGCCCGGGTTTTATATTTTCTTCCTTGCCCTTCAGTCTCGACTCTCATCATGTATACCCACATCCACATCTATATCCGTATCTACATACACACACATATATCTTTACCCTCATCCTTATCCCTGCTTGCGCAAACATGAGAACTTGAGACGTCAATTTCTCGTGTGAGTCGTGTCTGAGCATGTAGAATTCCCGTTCTTATTATCATCTAGTCTAATCTCTCTCATATTTCGCATACACTATCTGGTCCGTATTCTTACTATATCCCTGTTGATACCCTCTACCCAATAACGATGCAATGTCTGATTCTGCCCTTGCACTTCGTCTGAGATCTTAAGTGCGCCGCAAAAGATCTTTTGCCCGGTTGTTCGTGTAAGCTTTGGGTGTGGTTTGACGTATCAATTTTTTCTTCCGAATAAGCTCAAAGTACAATTACAAACGCGATGATAATTGATGACAACCCATATGCATGCAGTCCGAGTCCAAAACATTGCAATTTTGCTGCATTACGAGCGCATGATTCCCAGTCCAGAGCCCCAGTCTAAGCCCAAGCAGTCGAAGAAGAGTTTGTCTAGTTGTTCATTTGCGATCATGACGCGAAACCGAATCGAGGACTGTTCGATTCAGCTCGCGGTCTGCACAGGCGATCTTCAATGCGGAACGCGCGTGTACGACGAGTGGTGTTTTGGCGCCAGATGCGTGGGTCGGGGTCCGTGCGATACGGGTATGGAGGCGGCGGCAGATACATGGGCGGGGATTCTATTGCGTTTGGCAAAGTTTGCTTTGAAGGGTGCGATTCCAGGTCAGCGCTGCAGTGTAATCAGCGCTAGAGCAGCCGGGGCAGAGACGACGGCAGCAGAGGATGCAAGACACAAGACACGAGACACAAGATGCAATCCCAGTCCCAACAGAAATCATCAGCAGCAGAGTCTGGGCACGCACCTCGAGCTTGTAACAGAAACCCTACGGCGTCGTGTAATGCCCACAAGCAATACAAGCCCGCTCTATCAGTCACGTTCGATTAGTACCGTACATGGAACTTGATAATCGAGGGCACCCACCCCTAGTATACCAAAGGTATGTCTCAGCACCCACCATGCAAGCCGCACGACTTGCGTAATGCGCATGGGATCCACTGCCCACAGCAGCCCCCATCCTACGGTCCACCCCCTTGCGTGCGCATGCATACCCTCAACGACTTCTGAAGCTGTTGCATTGATTCTGACAATTTCCACCCGCGCGAAGTCCGCCATTTCCTCCAAGCGTTCCCGCGTGCGCTCCTGGGCCGCGAGGGCAGAGTGGGAGAGGGTGTGGGACTGCGCGAGGGTGCGTGTAATGGCATTGGAGGTGGCGCTGAGCCCGGCGATTGAATCATGCATGGATGTAAAGTCGGAAGCGAGATCGGACCACTGCTCTCGGACACGCAGCTATACGGTTTTGTCAGCATACTCATGTGTGAAACGCCTAAGTGGACGGAGCGGGAACGCACACCGAAGTCGAAGACCTCCGCATGCTGCGACAAGACGTCGGCGAGATGTGTAGAAAGTGCGGTAGACATCACCGGGACGAGGGCGTCAACAGTTTGATCGTGCTGTGACGGTCAGGTTAGGGCCAGTTTCGGGGTAGCGTGGATGAAAGACGAGGATGACCCACTTTTTCTACCGCCACCTTAATCACTCCATCCACCTACAGCATCTTGGTCAGTGTCAAATATGAGACGCAAGGTTCGATCCAGCTTACTGCTTCTTCGACGACGCGCATCCACTCTCCCCGCGCATGCGCCATCTCATCCTTCATCTGCACGCTGAACTGGTGGAGTGTGGAGGATTGGGCTGTGGTTAGGTTCTATATTGATGTCAGTTCTTATGTGTCAGCTGGGCAGGTACGGTGGGAAGTGAAAAGGCAAGGGCATAATGTAGTGAAGAGAGTCTAAGAGAACATTACGTACGTCCACCATGTCCCCAACTCGCTCCTCACGCCTGCGCATATATTGAAGCAAGGCGATCTTTTCACGGGTAATGTTGGCGTATATGTGACGTGCAGTATCGATATCGTTCCACCGACGGAAAGCGTAGCATAGCTGGGCTATGGGAAATCGCATTAGCATCTCATGTCCCAGATGAGAAGCAGTGGAAGGAAGCACGCACGTATCTCGCGGAGGTAGCCGGAGTAGCTGGACCATGATTGCGGGCTGCGGGAGAGGGCACTGTATTTTTCGGACATATATGCGTGTGCGTAATCGAGTTGGTGCGGAAGGGACTCACGCGACGCATGGGGGCTGGAGGTGCTCGTGCTCGGCTTCTGAATCGTGTTCGGCATGCGGGGGAGCGAACGGGGTGCACTCGAGAGGGGGCGATTGGGAAGCGGTGGCGAGTTCGCATAGGGTCATAGATATCGCCGCTATCCGCCTCATTCATGAGTAATTCGGTTCGTATCGTTACTGGTGCGTACCTCGCACACGCTGTGCTTCGTGCATCCCAGCATTCAGGTCGGCACAGAGTCCGCGCACGCGCCCTGCGGTGCGTTGAAAGCAATCGTCCGGCTTCTGTGTGTATGCTGATAGCGCTTCTGCAGTTACGCTCGCGTCAGCGCAGCACATGATGAGACCAGGAATGGAGGCAGCCTCACGGTTTTGCAGGAAGAGCGCGTCGATTTCACCTGGAGAGATTCCTGAGAGTAGGAATCGCGGTTTAGCAGTTTCTTCGCGCCATACGGAGCAAAATGGAAGGGGGCACTTACCTTGAGATTTAAGTTGGGCCCAGGGATCGTGGGAGTCATGGGCCTGCTGCAAAGCATGTTGGGAGAGGATGGAAATCGATGCCGGCCAAGAGAAAGCAAATATATCAGGAAGAGCGAGGATTAAACCGAAGGTCAAGGTGAGGATCATCGTGGTTCAGCGGAAGCGACGAGGCTGGATAGATTAGACACTAAGTAACTTAGGTCACTGCACGACGCGGCGTTTATACATTTAGCCAGACATTTTCCCCCTTTGCTTTTGCCTTCTACTTCCTGATGCATTCTGAGTCTCAATCTTTGTGCAAACGGCGAGTCTTTACATCGCATAACATATTGGTGTATATCAGTATTGATAAATCGCATAACATATTAGCGCATATCAGTATTGATACAGCTTAGTATCTGACGCGCCTCAGACTTGAATCTGTGAAAATACTGTGTCATCCCATCTGGGGTTGTAGGCATTTGTTTGTCTCAAGTGCGGTATCAACATCGCAAATAAAGCAGATACATCTCACTTCGAGTGGTCTCCTGGTCGCGATCTACTCACTTCCAATCTTCCTTCCAGCGGCACGAACGAACGAATGTATGATGCCCGTAACACGCTCCATGAGCTTCAAAGAGAAGTGGACGCAGACATCTCTTGGATGGGTATCAGTGCCGTATTTGTCATGGCAACAAGCGAAGCGTCGTGCGCTGGAGGATTACACAGAGACCCGCAAGGGAGTCGTCTCTCATATGTGTGCGTCAATTTCCAGCCGAAATCCTTTCGGACATATTCATTCATACCCTCCTCCGTCTATGTCCTATCAAAATATTATTTCAAATACAGACGGCGTTATCGCTACTGCGAACCGGACCACTCTAATCACATATAGCTCCTGGCCCTCGAAGCGGACGCGAAGACCGTGACCTCAAAATTGCATCCCACAGCTTGGCTCGTCCAGGTACACATCCGATATCGATATCGCTGGACTGGTGCCATGAATCAAACGTTGATTGTAACCGTGGATATATCGTTCAATCTGGGCAGCCCATCCTTGCTCTGTAAAAATTACACGCCGAATGATGGTGTATGGCCGTTACCACAGAGCCTATCTTTGGGCGAGTCATGCAAGAGACTTAATGAGCGAAATTAGCTCTCGATGGATTCGCCAAAATTGCTCTCAAGCTTGTGCATTATATGGATTCATACTCGCCGCGCTCGCCGTTGAATCGATTGATATTCCCTGGAATGGCCTGACCAGGGTTGAGGTCAGTCGTTGGCACAATACTGGGGAGATCTGGAACATTCTACAGGATTGTCTAAATCTAGTGGAATTTCAAGATGGCATTCGGCCGCATGGTGGGCCCTCCAATATCCCCCGCATAACACTCGTACGCCTCCCTTTGCTATCCATGCAGCTTCCAGAGCCATCAGCCTACGGTACCCTGCCCAAACCCTATCTGCGCTGAAGGTGGTGGTTTTAGGTACCAGAGCATATACCTAATGATTCCTTCTACTACCGGCCGGATTCTCACCGTGCATGATCCAGCTTGGGTGGCGGCCACTACTGCCACAATCAAAGTACACCTCAATGAAGATTGTAACGACTAAACAGAGAGATCCAGGCTAGTAAACCTAATTTGTTTCGCGAGCGCTTTACCTTCCTTTACAGAGCTTAATCTGATCAATAACTGTCAAGACTTTAGGAGACTCGTACCGCGAAGTTTGGTGGATCAGCCTGACGGCGCGCGCACTTATCTTCTAAATTTGGGCAAGCTAGTACTTGATGCGCGTAACAAATGATTCTCATGGCGTCTTTTTACAAACTTCTCAGGTCACGGCAAGTAGTTGGGAGGCCACCATAAGCTCCTGCCTCCGAGGTCAAAATCCAACCGAAGAGGACGGATGGGCGGCGGGCGAGCGCGGTGGAGTCTGGAATATAATTCGTGCCTTCAAGTTTGACGGGATGTTTTTTCGAAGTTACCCACAGTTTGAAGGGTGTGCGTTGCAGTTGGGTGTAGGAGGTATACTTTTGGACCTTGATATTGCCTCCTCCGTCGGTCAACGTCCTGGGCCAGTAAACGTCCAATGTTGGGCAGCACATGTCTTTGTAGAAAAATGAGATGGCCAGTTTAAGCTTTAGTACTGTATGTACATATATTCCAAGTTGAATATTTCAAGTTGAAGCGGGCGGTCAAGTGAATTGCCACCGACGCTACCGGCGTGACTTCGCAAGACTTCGCATTGACGTCTTGCAATTGGCTCTTGGGACAAAATATTTGTTTTATTGACTTGGCTTCCTCCAATTCTCTTCTTCTCCGGACGCCTTCCGCTCCCGGAGATCAGAATTACAACCGGATTATACATGCAGTGGTGGGGAGGTATGTGGTAAGTAGTGGTGCAGGCAGTTTTCGGACTTATACACCGACCCCGCCGGCTCTTGGACTCATTCAGTCAGGGGACATATTCTACCCCCAACCCCCATTCACCTTGCCTGCATCAGCGCGCAAAGCGCAATTATTCTGCTGCTCGTGCTCAGAAACCACCTGAACATGTCTAAAGTCATGCGCCGGATGGGAACCGCATCTCGTGGAAGTTCTGTTGCTGCACCTATCTCAGACACTCAGCACACAGCAAAGCAAGCAACCAAAGTAGAAAGGCCTACACTGAATGTGAAGGCGGCAGAAAAGCCAGTCTTGGCTACCCGGTCCTCGTCTCGTGAGCTGGAGGGAGACGCAAGGAGTAGGGCGAGATGCAGCATGAACGGCTGCACCGAGGTGAGTGGATGTTCTGTTCGTTAGAGGAGTCCTTCTCTGACCTTCCAATCTAGGCTGCATTAGCAAAGACACCCGAAAATGCTCCTCCCATGCCTCGTGCGAGCGATGAAGCAGCCGTCTCACCTGAGCCTGAGTGTCCGGCCTCGATCATTTATTACACCGATCGTTTTGGTAAATCGCACCCTCTCAATAATACACAGGTCCGCACCTTTCGCTGTTGTAAGGGCTTTACTCATGCTACTACCGAAACATAGACATCAGCCGGAGTTTCCCTGGATGGGGTCAGCATGGCTGGAAGTTCAAATTCGTCGCGAGGGGTGGTTGCGAGCGTAGTACCAGAACCGGGTACTGCCAGCTCCGAGGTGCGTTGCATCTCATCTGGCCACCTTTCTTGCTCTCAAGCATTTGGACTAGATTCCACCTTTCGACCCAACAATCTGTGTAATGTATTTGCTTCGTCAGTGTGGCAATGGTCAACGGTGTCGCCGCACGCATCCTTCTGAGCAGGAAATAGCATCTGTACGCTTCTTCCCATCTTCTTTTGGGACTGTGCTGACCCTCTACTTGTAGCTATTGTCACAGGAAAGTCTTAGACCGAAACAGACAGCGGAGGCCTGTCGGGGCTTTCTTCATGGCCGATGTCAATGGGGTGCATTTTGTCACAGAGTGCATTCCACCGAGAACGAAATCCTGTCATCGAAGGATGCATCAACGCCTCTTCCATCTCTTGTTAGATTTATTTTCCTGCTTCCAGGATAACTTATCTCACGATGAATGTGATACAGGCTGGCGCCGACGAGAATGTCAATATCGGTCACGAGCAGATAGCACCCGCCGAAAGTACTATAACCACTACAAACACGAAGCGCCCACCGGTTCCGAGCGCAAAGACGCCCAGTCTCCCTCCGCTTCCGAAGCCTATTGTTGCATCGGAGCATATTTTATCAGTCATATCCACGAAGCCTCCGCCTCCGCCGGTTGTAGGTCATCTTAACCGAGTTACTTCGGGCCCGACCCTTGTGAGTCACATAACTACACAACTGCCATCATGCGTCAGCTGAAAAGTTCTCTACAGCCCGCCCGCCCGAAAGAAATTTGCAAGAAGTTCATGAAAAACCACTGCGACAACGGTGATCAGTGTTCCCGCTTCCATCCCCCAAAGGAATCGACATTTGCAGCACCAAGCCAAGAGCCAGTCGCATCACCAGTACGTTTCGTGCATTCTACGTTCCCTCCACCTCTCAACATGACGTTTCAGGCTGCTTCAAGCAAGCCCTACATGGAAACCCTTGTACCTCTCGAGAAACCTGTTGCCACGAAGCTTGCTTTGATGGCACCGCCGAACAAGATAGCCGAGGTTCCACCTGCCAAAAAACCCAAGCCGGTAAGATTTATCTTCGGTGCCCGAACCCCCCGCGGGACCCAGTTGCTGATACCAACGCTTTAACAGCGTAAAACCGCTACAGTATCAGAAGAGGGTAAGGATTACATAATAGGCAAATGTTCCAAGGGCACGAGCTGTGCGCCAGTTCATCCAGCGGCCGAAATCAAGAAGGCTAGCATCGCGTCAGCCATGCCGAGTAAGGCGCAATGCGCAAGTGTACCGTCTAAGAAGACGCCCAAGACACCGGATGGTCTTATCACCCTGAATGAAACGTCGGCTGCTGGGGCAATGGCTGCAGACGACGCGTCAGCATTAGTGCCAGTGAGCTCTTTCATATTCAAAATTCTAAAATGGCTCTGATGATCTCCGAAGGAAGTCCCCCAGAGCGCCGAGATTTGTAAACTGTACCAAAGAAAGCAATGCCGGCGGAAGCCGTGTCCTTACTTGCATCAAAAGAAAGACAGAATGGAGCAGGTGCGGCCTTCGGGAATACCTCTCTCGCTTAGTACTTCTAACCGTATTCGCCTAGGCGCCTGTTCAGCCCGAAAATCAGACACCGGCCAAGGACAATATTGATTCTGGTTCAGCCAAGAAGTCAGCCCCATCATCAATCAAAAGTCCCAATATTTTAGATACGCCGCAAGCAGAGGCAGCTCCGAACACTCAGGGCCTCCCGAGGACGAATCGAGGCCAAAAGAAGAAAGCACCACCTGAGGTAATATAAGACCATTTGGATTGTACGGACTCTCAACGTTTATGCGTGTTCTGTCAGGCTTCAGTGACACCGATTCAAGAGCCACAAACGGCCGCACCTCCGCCGCACCCTGTTCGAGAAATAGGACTTCTAGAGCAACAGGCTGCACTTGCGGTAGTCAATCTGCCTCGTCCTTCCAGGAGCCTTAGCATCACGACACAAGTGGACGAGGCTCTGCCGGGGGGTCATTCAACCGAAGGCAGCTTCAGCGCCGACAGCCAAGCGTCCGAAAACAGCACTGTGGCCCTTTCTGTACGTGCTCCTGCGTTGAGAAAAGGGGGAGATAACTAATTGTCAATTTCAGAATTTCTCCATAGGGGAATCCAGCCAATCATCTGTATCGCAGACCGAAACGACTTCCGGCCCTCGGTATCCTACGCGTATCTGTTGGGGTTGGCAGCGTGGGCACTGCCAGAAGGCTAGGTGTCAGTATATCCACATGGACCCGGTTGTGATGGCTGAAGGATGCTCTCAAGTATGTCGCATCAGTCAATTAATACACTATACGTTTTAACCCTTAATTGAATAGCCACCACCCTCCGAGCTCTCCAACCTTACCATGCGAATTCCTGGTTGCTCGCAAGCATCGGAGGAGCCACGCATGAGAAAAGCAACAGCACCATTGAAATCAACACCTCCCCTTATGCAGCGGAATTTACAGCCACCTCCCCTTATGCAACAGAATCTACCACTACCACCAGGCCTGCCTGCACGTATCCCAATGCGCTCGGTTACTCCACCTTCATCCAGCCAGCTTTTCGCCTCGCATAAGTCGGCAGTGAAGGCTCCACCACCCCAACCATCGACGCCCCAACCACCACCACCACCTCCCCGCGTCACAGTGACGGTTTTAGAACACACCAAGGTTAGCTTGGGCCCTGGGTTCGAAGTGCAGGCAATCACAACAGGCTTTGAATCTCGCTGGCTCATCTTGGGCAACGTTGCCCACAATGTGACCGAAAAGACCATACTCCGAGTCCTTAAACCCTTCGGCGAAGTAGAAGAAGTCCGCATACAGGCGAACCCAAACAATTCTCCTGTTACTGCTGTTCGAGTGCTATTTGCAACTCCTGCAGAAGCTATGCAAGCTGCTGGAGCATTAAACGGTGCTTACCTGTGGCAGCATAAGCTGACCGCTCGCCTTCCT
Source organism: Athelia psychrophila (assembly GCA_001630335.1). Lineage (NCBI taxonomy): Eukaryota > Fungi > Basidiomycota > Agaricomycetes > Atheliales > Atheliaceae > Athelia > Athelia psychrophila. Next base: position 182,482 of record KV417505.1, on the reverse strand, counting down.
ATCAATAATACAGCAACTGGGAATGGGACATTGAAGGACTCGTCCGTGTGGTTAGAATGGGATGTCCCTGGGAGATTGGGTTTCGCCGGCTATGCAAGCCAGGCAGAGGCAGAGGCGGTGGTTCAGGCAGCTAACGGGTGCATCATACGCGACTCTTGCATTGCTGCCGTTATACATGAAGGTCTACCGACTCTCGGTGTAGCAAATGTACGCTTCCTCGGCCTGCCTCCAGACGTGGAAACAACGGATCTCGAACAATTCGGACAGGTGGAAGAAGTAATGCTCGAGCGCCCGAATTACACCTCTCTCGCTCATGCCACGAAGTGCATCCAGGGCTTGTTGGACGAACTTGGTGAAGTTGTAGGGTTTGAGATCTACCCGGCGCCGTACAGAGACGGTCGAGTTAAGGCCTGGGCACACTTTCCTTCACCCAACATCGCACAGACCGTGAGTCAGCATCTGAATGGCAGACGGCCCTTTTTCCTTGGAAAAGGAATGCTTTCTGCTCGCCATGTTCAAGCAATCACGTACAGTTTACCGTTGGCTGCTTACGAGAAGATGGCTTCGGATATCGCATGGCTCCGACAGTCATTCTGGATGCGCAACGCTGGCGCCGCCCTCTCCGTTCTCGATCATCGGACAAAGAGACTGCACGGTGCAATCAACATGCCAGTTCATGTGAAACTGGCAGCGGAGGATGTTAAAGAGCTTGGTCGCCTGAAATCCGAGTTCGAACATCTCTTGCACGGGGAAAAATTGATGCAAGACGGCAAAGTGGTGTGGGATAGCTTCTTTACTCGGCCAGAGGGTGTATCCTACATTCAAGATTTGGAAAGAAAAAACCCGGGAGTGCAAATCCAGCAAGCGGCCGGTCGGCGTACGATGACGCTGTTCGGCCCGCTATGGAAACGCCGATATGTGCACCGTGCCCTACTTGACAGAATCGCCCGATTCCGGGCTCAACGCATTAGGAGCATCCCTCTCCCTGCTCGAACCATTGGCCTCTTCATGAGCACAGACTTCATGGACCTTGCAAGGAAGATGGGCCATGATAATGTCACTTTGGATCTTGGACGCCTTGCTCTCACGGTCCGCGGTGACGATGCTGCGTTCGACACAGCCCAGCGCGCCGTGCGCGATGCACTGAAAAGATACCCGGGTGAGCGCGATAGCCATGGCGCAGAGATGTGCCCCGTCTGCTTCAGCGACGTCGTCTCTCCGATCCGGCTGCAATGCGGCCACTCCTGGTGCAAATCGTGCTTTGCAAACTACCTCATCGCATCCATCGACAACAAGGCGTTTCCGTTGAAGTGCTTGGGCGCCGAAGCTAAGTGCTCCCAAACCATTTCTGTCACTGCTGCGCGAGACGTTTTGTCAGCCAATGACTTTGATGCCGTCGCGGACGCCGCCTTCCATTCCTACGTGTACGCCCGACCCGACGAGTTCCACTACTGCCCTACCGCAAACTGCCCCCAGATTTACCGGACCGCACCACCAGGCACGATTCTGCAGTGCCCTTCTTGCCTCGCGCGCATCTGCCCTAGTTGTCATACGTTGGCCCACGATGAGATCTCCTGTGCAGACCGCGACACGGATGGCGACAAGTTGTTCAAGGAATGGATGGACAACCACGATGTCAAGGCGTGCCCGGGCTGCAAGGCGAGTATCGAGCGAATCGCGGGGTGCAACCACATGACCTGCACGCGGTGCCAGACGCACATTTGCTGGGAGTGCTCGCAGACGTTCCCCAAGGGCGAGGGTATTTACCAGCACATGCGGGCGGAGCACGGAGGCATCGGCCTCTTATAGACTATTTTATGAGCCCACTTATTTTCTATTCTTTACCTTATTCGCCGTTCCCAGTCTGCTGTATCGCTAGCCAGAGCCCAACCATGTATTCCTTTCCTGCCGATATGAATTTATTGTGTAATTGTTTCTACACGGGTGTACACTGGTATCAAGAGACTGAGTGGAAATGAGAGAAATTGAGTAGAGGGTCCATAATGTCAGCCGGTAATATTAATTTAGGGAATATATGTATAGACCACAAACTAGAAAGCAGCGCGTTAGTACTCTCTGCAGAAGCTCGGGGAAGGCATGACTCACGGTATCATAAGGCTGCGTCGGCGGTCGCCCGCGCTGGGGCAGCGAACTCGGCAGCTCAGGTCGGTCCTCCAGCCACGGGACATGCTGGTTGATAACCGCGTCCCAGTATCCCTGCCTCCCATCCGGATACTTTGCCAGTTCACTGGGGTACTCCCGGTTCGCGGGGGCGTAGACTACGTGCATGTCGCTGGTCAGGTGGTCCCCGCGCTTATTCCACAGGCCCTTGCGGATTTTGCGCGAGTAGGACGCGGGCGCGGGGCGCTGCGGGGAGACGGGCACGTCGCGGTGGCTCGCGGTGGGGGGCGCGGGCAGGGGGTTCTCTCGGCGCGGGGTGCTGGCCGCGGTGCGCGGCCGGGACGGCGTGCTGTCTGCGCTGATCATGGGGGTCGTGGTGCTTCTGTCGCGATCTCTGTCGCGCGGGGAGTAGGCCGACTGCCTGTCTCTGTCTCGGGGCGACGTTGCCTGCTCTCTGTCTCTGTCTCTGTCCCGGGGCGACACTGCTTCTCTGTCCCTGGCTCTTGTGGATGGCCGCTCCGGTTCCCTATCGCGCGTAGATGACCGCGACCGCTCCCCCTCTCGATCCCGTTCGCGCTCCCTCTCGCGCTCGCGTTCGCGTTCGCGTTCCCTATCCCTGATCCTGACCTTGTCCCGCTCCCTCTCCCGGTCCCGGTCCCTCTCCCGGTCCCTCTCCCTGTCTCCGTCTCTTTCCCTTGTGCCGGGCCTCGGCGGAATGACAATGCTCTCCGAGATAGTAGCCAGCGTCTTCGACCGGCTCAACGTGGACGACGACGCGGCCGCCGCCAGATTGCTCGAGCGCGTCTTGGGCGTGGGCGCGACGCCCATCAGCGGGCTCAGCAGGCTCGACGGCTCGTCCGAGAACGAGGACAGCCCCGACATCAGGTCCGGCGGCCGCGACGAGGACGACGCCATGAGGCTCGCGGGGAGCGACGAGTGGCGCTCGAGCGGCTGCGCCTGCCGCCCGTCGTCTGTTGCTCCGGCTCACGCCCGTCGACGCGCGGCCGTTCGCGTCGTCCCGCGGCGAGTACGACGAGGCCAGCCCGGACGACGTGCTCGGCTTGTAGATGTTCGTCCCGTTCGGGCTGCGGCTGTTCGGGCTGCGGCTGTTCGGGCTGCGGATGTTCGGGCCTTGCGCACTCTGCTGCTGCTGCTGCTGCTGCTGTTGCTGGCGCGTCGCCTCGATGTTCTTCTGGTGGTAATGGTCCGGCGTGCGCACGATCTGCGGCGAGAACGTCGGGTGCAGCTCCTTGCGCTCCGTGAAGGACTCCGATTTGCGCAGCAGCTGGCCCTGCGCCCCGGGGGGCTGCGTCTGGCTGCGCGGCGGGAACGCAGCTGGCGGCTGGGGCGGGACGGGCGATTTGGCCGCCGACGCGGGGTTGGGCACGAACCCCGGGGGGATGCTCGCCGCGGACGCGGACGCGGGCGGAAAGCCCGTGCTGTGGGCGGGCGGGCGGTTTCTGGACATATCGGTCGTCTCGCCGGGCGCGGAGCCGTAGTACCCCAGCGACGGCGCGCTGACGCCCGGGTTGTGCGGGCGCAGATCGACGGAGACGGAGCGCTGCGGGGGCCGCGCCGCGCTCGCGCTCGCGCTGGCGCTGGCGGTGGTGCTCTGCGAGCGCTGCTGCTGCTGCTGCTGGTAGAGCGCCTGGTGGTGCGACGCGGAGTTCGGCCCCCCCTCGCGGCTGCTCGAGCCGGACCCGCGCGAGTGCGGGAAGCTCGCCGCCTTCACGGGGCGCTCGTCCGTCTCGCGCAGCGTCGCCGGGTTCCATATCCACGGCGTCTTCGGCTCCTCGCCCGCGACGGGCTCCTTCCTGCGCACGCCCCGTCAGCCCCACCGCCCCGCAGCGCCAGGAAAAAAACACGGACGCACCTGGGCACCATCCCCTCGAGCCCCAGCGGGTTGTCGGAGAGTTTGTAGTCGTAGTAGCTCGCCTCCGGCTGCTTCGGCACCTTCTTGTACGGGTTGAAGCCCTCCCCCGCCTGCGGCTGCTGAGGCTGCTGCTGCTGAGGCTGCTGCTGTTGCGGCGGCGGCGGGCCAGGGCCAGGGGGGCCGCCGGGCCTGCTCCAGTGGTTGGACGGCGCCCACGGGCCCGCAGCCTGGGGCGGCGCCGAGGGCCCGCGCGACGCCTGATTGCGCGATGCGGGATTGTACTGCCAGAAGCCGGACTGCCAGGCCTGCTGCTGCACGGGGACGTGCGAGGGGACCGGGGGCGGGCCTGGGAAGCCTGGGGGCATCTGCATGCCTGCGGGCGGCGGCCACTGGCCCTGCCAGCCTGCGGGGGGCGGGTGCTGCTGCCATGCCTGGGACATCGAATGTGGTGGTCGCTGAGAGAGATGCTGAGTGAAAATAAGGTTCCGGGGGGGTCAGTGAGTCAGGCCTGCGCTGTGGCTAGTGGGATGCAACGGGGGTCGAGATCTGCGCAGACAATTAGAGACAATTGCTCTGCCTGGCGATCGATGCGCGCGGCTGTTGGGGCGAGCAGTGTGTTCAGCAGTGTGTTCTTGCTAGCAATGTTCGATCCTGTTAGTTATACGCTGTGGGCGTTTGGGGACAGCATTGAAGGCTCGAGTGCAGCCAAGGGGCTACCAGCGTAAGAATGATCAGACACAGCTCTCAATGCGTCCGCCCCCCCTTCACGTCCAGGCCTCCCAGGAAAAGCCCTGTCGCTTTCGGCTATTTCACCTCATCGATTGCCCCATCAATAGTCATCTGCCAGCCGAGGAGCATAAAGCACGCAAAATATACCACAAGGACCATTAATATTGACCATTGGCCAACTTTTTCGCCCCGCGTACAGTACAAAATATGATAAGTTATCCGCCTCTAGGGTATACGCCGTTCGTCAAATGTATGTAAACACAACCGCGTCTAGATCTACCGTCTACCATCTTCCCCAGCCGACGCGCGTACCGACGACGGTCCAATCGGACAAACCCGCATCGCCGGCCTGTATCCCGATGTCACCAGCAGTCTCGCCCATCCGAGGGCACAGCCGAGAGCGAGCCAGGCCGATCACCACCCCCAGTCCTCGTCCTCGTCCGCCGCCTTCACCGCCGCCGGCGCCACCGTCGGCGTCATCACCGCGCCCAGCCCCCCGTGCGCGGTGTCGTCCCCGTCCAGGAGCGACACGCCGGACCCGCGCGACTGGAAGGGCGCCCCCGGGAACGCGGGGTTGTACGACGCAGAGGCCAGCGGCGGCGACGAGAGCGCAGACGCAATCGTGCTCGACACGCCCGACAGCAGCACCGACGCGCGCTTCTGCGACTTGGTGAACCTACCACCGACTATCAGCTGCACATCCCAGAAACCAGACTCGGAAGACTCACGCAGCGCCCTTCTGGATCTCCTCCCACTTCTTGCCCATGCTCCCCACCCACCCGCCCACGTCCGCCCCGCCCGCCGTGAGCGCCAGCGTGCCCAGCGGCGCCGCCGACGCGGGCGGCAGCCCCGTGCCCACACCCCGCTTCGCCCGCAGCCCGCCCTTCCCCGTCGGCGCCCCCCGCACAGCCGCGTCGACCGCCGCCGGCGACGCGCCCTGCGACTTGCGCCGGTGCAGCTTCACGCCCGCCGCCGCCGCGGGCGAGATGGGCCCCGAGTGGTGCAGCACCTCGAACGCGGGGTTCGGGCTCATCGTCGGCGTCGCGCCCGTGTCGCGGACCATGAGCACCTGCTCGCCGCCCGTGTCCTCATCTTCCATGCCCATGCCCATACCCTGCATGCCCCCGTCCTTGCCCTCCTGGTACTCCCCAAACGCGTCGTCCTCGTCGAGCCCGAGCGACGACGCGCTGCTCAGCGAGAAGCGCGTGCTCGCGCTCTGCCCCGTCGCGGACGTCGCCACGCTCGAGTTGCTCGGCTGGTTCGAGTGCGTCTTGTCCGTCTTGTCGATCCGCGCGGCGGACAGCGGCGCGGGCGTGGGCGAGCCGGGCGCAGCAGATGTCGCGGATGGTGCGGAGAGCTCGCCGAGCCCCGCGGCGAGGAACCGGCTCATGCCCTGCACGCCCTCGCGGATGCCGTCCATCATGGCCCCGCTCTGCGGCGCGTTGACAAAGGGGGCGGCGACGGGCGAGGAGGACAGCGGCGAGGAGGAGCCGGATGTGTCGGGTTTGCCGATGCCGTGCGACCGCTCGAAGCCGCGGTTGATTATACGCTCCCATTTGCGCTTCACTGTAGTAAACACGAGTCAGTTTGAGAAATAGAGCAGTCAGAGAAGTGCGTGGTGCGTACGTTGCAGCAGCTCAGCCTCGTGCACGGCGAGCTGTGATCTCAGCTCGAGACACTTGGACTCCTTCTGCGCGATGAACTGCAGCAGGTCAGAATGTCTGTGGCACGCCGTATGTCAGCGCATGTTCGGGCACAGCGAGTCTCGAGACATTCGCGTACTTTTCAGCCAGCGTGTGCGGCCCTGCAGGCGAGGCCACCGCGGGCGCATCTGGGTGCACGCTCCGCCTGTTAAGATTCTCGTCCTTCCCCCCCACGGACATGCTCTTCGTGAGCGAGTGCCGCGCCGCGCGCGCGGCCGCCAGGCCCACGCGCTTCTCGCTGTCCAGCGGGCTGTAGTACGAGATCGACGACTGGCGCCGCGGCGTGCCAGGCTCGCGCGCGCTGCCCGGCGGATCCGAGCGCGTGGGCGATGGGCACGCCGAGGTCGACAGCGACGCCTGCGCGAGCTGCAGGGGGCGCGGGCCCGGGCTGTACGTGCTCGCCCTGTGCGGGGTGCTGCTCGTGTGTGTCGTGTGTGTCGTGTGTGTCGTCGGGGGCGTCGTGGAGTGGAGGTTGGTGAGGTCGTTCATGGTGTGGAGGTAGTCCAGAGAGAACCGCGGCATACTTGGAAGCGACTCCGACTCCGACTGCGAGTGCAAGGACCGCCACCTGCGTCGCTACTGACAACCGCCTACCACCGCCAGCGCCGCGCACCCGTTTGTACTCGGTCTCGCATGCCCATGATCAATTGCCGCACTGCTCGCAAGCTGCTGTGCCCTGCCGAACCATCCCAGCCATACTGTATACATGTATCTGCTTAATCTGACGCGTCGAGGCCAATATTGCGTCCTTTTGGCTCTTAAGCTTGCACCTGGCGCTTGTCCGCACAGCTCCAATCCTCGATAAGCAGATCTGCTGCTACAGCGCCGTATGGATGCAGTGAACTTACTGGCACCCGTGAATGATGATCATGACTCATTGGTTATACTGTACTGCTCGCGTCCTCGCGATCGCTAGAGGGCTGGAAAATGGGGTCAAACCGACTATCACCAATTCTGATAAACAACGGCAATGTTGCTAAGGCCGCGAGTTAATAGGGACGATCACGACGCAGAAGACCCAGTATTGCAAGGTGAGCAAAAGATCATCCTCCAAACTAGTTCTGACCCCAAGCCCACATTACGACGAACGATGTCTTCATTTGCTGGCACAAGGCATGTTTTTTGAGCTGTGACAGACTGTGACGCCTTGTTGGCACTGCGTCGATAGATGATGATTGTCATTAAGAAGGAAAGAAGGAAAGGAAACCGTCCCGTACTACATGTGTATGCACTGTAAAGCAATTATAAAGACTGGTCCGTAAAATCGAAGGAAATAGCGTAACACCGACAAGAGAAAGAAGAGTAAAACAGTAAAACAGTAAAACAGTAAACTAGCAGGGCAAGAAATCGGAACGAGAAAGAGAAAAGCTAACAAATATATGCAGGGCGAAACGGTAAATGTCCAAGTAACACATCATATGCACAGAGTCGAGATAGAGAACGAGAAAAGCGCCAAATATCATGTCCAAGATGGGCCCTCCAGCCTCCAGACGGAGCTGGAAGCTTCGCAGCAGGCGCCGGGCGTCCAGAAACGAGGCAGAAAACATGCATATGCAAAGCGCGGCAAGCGGGGGCAGGGAACTCACGAAGATGGTCCATGAGTCGGCTGAGGTGAGGTGGGGTGGGGTGGTCGGGCACGACCGCGGTGGCTGGGAAGCGACGGTGCGTGGTGACTTGAGGAGGTGGAGAGAGATTGTGCCGTGCTATGCATGTAGCTTCGTGGGGATGTCTTCTTGTTTCTTGTTTCTTGTTCGGGACGCTGATCTCGAGCCAGTGGTGCGGTTTTGTAAGCTGTAGTGTCGTCAAGTCGTATGGCCTCGCTAATCGGCCTGGGTTCTTGCGCTGCCCTCATGGGGAGGAAAACCGTGCGACGCGAATGGAAGAGGACTTGAACGACGTGAGGCTCGGATGGCTTGCGACTGGGTGAGAGAAAGCTTGATAGGAGATGTTGCTCGCGTGCGGGGCCAAGGATGCCGATGTCGGGCATGTTCGTTTCCCGTCGAGTCTGTCAGGCTGCGGGCGCGCTTTGCTGCGTTGGTGTGGCGAGTGCTTTACACTTTTGCTTGAACCCGGAGGTACTATTGCGAGCAAACAGGCGGCCAGAGTACGAGAAGCAGGCGAGGCGAGAGCTGAGCCAGAAATCAGAGGGCGACGTGGCGCGTTTTGCTGGGAATAGTTGTTGTGGCTGACTTGCGAGCTTGTTTGAATGGAAGCCCAGAGGGTGTCGAAGCATGAGAGCTGAATCGGGAAATGCTGTTGTAGCGAACTTGTGCGTATGTTTGTTCTGGTTAGCTTGTGAGCTTGTTTGAATAATGTTGTTGTGGCCAGCTTGCGTGCTTGTGAATGGAAGCCCAGAGGGTGTCGAAGCGAGCATGATGAGAGCTGACTCGAGAAATGCTGTTGTAGTGCACTTGTGCGTATGTTTGTTCTGGTTAGCTTGTGAGCTTGTTTGAATGATGTTGTTGTGGCCAACCCGTGTGCGTATGTTTGAACCCGAAAGTTGTGTTGCGGGTGAATGGAAGTTCAGGCGACGAGAGCGAGCAAGACGAGGACGGTTCCAGAGACCAGAGGAAGCCAAGATGCGAAGGGGCCATGCGGCCTCGTAACCGCGCGTCCTCAATTTGCTGCATAAAGCTGGAGGCCGACGTGCGCTCAGATGCGTCTGACAAACCGCAGAGGAGCCTGTACGCAGAGCCGCAGAAGACCCCAGATGGATGGTATGTCGCTGGTAGTGACCTCGGTGATGTCGTTCGCTGGAGCAGTAAAACGCTCATCCTCGAACTGCTGAACAAAGTTCGTGTAGAAGCCAACTTTGCGCTGGGACTCCTGAGATGCAGCCGAGAAACCGCAGAAACCGCGCAGAAATTTGTAAGCAGAGGCCCAGAAGGTCGTCGACTCAGCATTGACCTCGGTAACGTCGTAACTGCGTGCCATGAAAAGAGGCAGAGAGTGCTGCATCCAAGTCTGCGTCGGTGCGCCTCTGCTCGTCGAAGGGTGGCCTCGGGGTCGTGCCTGGCGCTTCTTCCGCAGCTGCGGTCCGGGTACCTGCAGGTGTTCTTCGGCCTGGATCGCTGGTGCGCCAGCGAGGTGCGCCAGCGATGGGCTGCTGGGTGCCGTCAGGATGATCGCGATGGCATTTGACTCTGAGTCCCTGACAGGCGCAGCGAGGTCGCAGTAGTAGCCTTCCAAGAAGGAGGACAGGTCGTGTTCAGAGTGCGGGTCCCCGACAGGAGCAGTGGGGTCGTCCTCGGCGAGCTCGCTGGGCGGAGTCGCGGTGCCGATTTCGCTCGACGTTGACGTCTCATAGTAATAGTCGTCCAGGATAGACGACAGGGAGCTGTCCGAGTCGTCGCTGGCCAGGACGTCGCGCGCGCTCTGCGGAAACAAAGCTCTGTCAGCCCACCAGGCCAAAATCGAAATAGTCAAAAAGTGGCTGACCTGAGTCTGACGTCGGTCGATGAACTGAAACGATCGATGTGTTTGCGTTATTGTGAGAAGAATGAAGCGATATGTGAAAGGGAGAGTACTGACGTTAGCCGCAGCCCTTGCCGCCTCTGCAGCGCAGTACGAGCGCATCAGGCGCCAACGCATGCCCTGCTCCTTGATAGGCTCGTGCTCAGCCCACATCTCGACCGGCAGCGTGTGCTGACCAGCCTTTTTGAAGGTGCGCATCCAGCGGAACAGACCCGAGCTCTACATATAAGGTCTGTCATTTAGCGAGCGTCTTGTCGTGGAGCCATGCAGACTTACCAGGTCATAAGCAAGGTCGACCTTGATCCGGAGCGGTGTGCCGCCCTCGCGAGTCCGAGCCCGTTCGGCAGCAATGAAGCCACGCAGCATGTTCGAGATGTTGCTCTTCTCGATGGCAGGCGTGGTCATCATCTGGAAGGCGATCTTCCTCGCAGTTCGGTCCTCGCATTGGCGCCTCAGGTTGGGGTCGAGCCGAAGAAGGGGCCTCGTCGGAGGCGCAGACATGACTGAGAGTACTGACCAGCACCTGTGTGCGAGGTTGAGGTTGGTTGGTGGCGGCGATCTTGGGGAGGCTGACAATGAGGAGAAGGGGGGAAAGTAGAGGAAGGGAAGCAACCTGAAGAAAGGGGTACCCTTCGGATTCCAGAACTTTATAAGAGCCCATGGGCGGATTCAAAACCTGGCTAGCATGTATGCGTATGTTTGTTCGACGAGCCTGTCAGCCATGAGATACCCCAGGAAACGCCTCCTGGGAATCAAGATAGTGTAAGTTGATGCGCGAGAAGACCTGACCATCTGGGTGGAAATTTTGAGCTGTGAAGTGAATGTAAAGTTCCTGTCAAAGTGCGCATGGTTGAACTGGAGTTCAAGTTGGACTTCCCGAGGTGTCGACACAGGGGGTGGCACGGGCGAACTTGGCCCTGAAAGCCTTCCGCTGCAAATGTCCCCTGGAATCGAATCCATCTAAAGAGTAACAAGCACGATGTTGTAGACGTTTGTTTATTGATCTATGGATGTCGCGAAGAGGGGCTACCAGAGAACCTATAATAATACAGCGATCATTGGGGAGGGGTGGGGGGATGTCGAGACATAATAACAACACAAGCAAGGAGACATAATGATGGGCCAGAAGAAGATGCTTAATTTAATGCATGACGAAGACGTGGGTGGTTCGTGGAGGAGGCACAGGCAGAGGGCGAGATAATGGATAAAGAGAAGATAGAGAGATTATAAAACTTTTAGGGGGAGTGACGAGCAATGAGTTTGAACAGCGGTGACAAACATATATGCAAAGCGAAGGTTGTGAGGTGGAAACAGTGGATCCAAGTCTATAAAATGTCCAATGGGAATGGGGCAGAATCGCCTTTCTTGAGTTGTGGATTCAAAAAGCGGCAAGCCTCTGAGCCAAGGCCTCGACGAGGTGGGCCTCCAGGCCGAATTCGCGAGCGAGCGCGCCGAAAGGCTCTTGAGCGTGATAATGAGCCGGGAATTGTGGTTGAGGATAGGTTTCGCGATAAGTTTGAGTGGGCCGGGGAGAACTCGATTGTGAATCTGGCGAAGGCAAGAATGATCGCCCGTACGAGTACGGAGTGTTATCAATCAGCGCGCCAAGCTGGCCCACTTGATGCGAGGTGAATGCTAAATAACGGTCGACGTCAATCGCCAATCAAAGTAGACGTTAGAAACATGCTTACCAGCGCAGTTAACAGCAGCCTCGAACACCTGCGCAACCAACTCCATATCTTCGCCATCTGGCGCGCCTTCCTTCTTCGCACCGTCCACCCTCCATAGCAGCACCTGCAGCGCAGCGCTGGCCACCTCAAACACCTTGTCCCGCAATCCCGAGCTCCAGAACACGCGGCTGTCGATATCTGAGGGAAACTTGCGAAGGAGGCTGACAAGGCTGTGGAACGGCAGCGCGGGGACCTTCAGGAAGTGCGCATCGGGGGAGCGGATGAGGTGAAGCAGTGAAGTGAGCTCCTGGTCGGTGACAAGGCCCGTCTCGAGGGCAGCAGCCACATGCGGGTTCGGGAGGCCTGACAACGAGGGGCGGGAGCCGTCAAAAGTACCTTTCCACGACGGGAAGAGCTATCACACCCAATCATCAGTCTCAATCGCACCCGGACCACACACATGAAGAAGGAACTCACACTACGCATCAGCTCCTCCTGCCCGCTTCGGGTAACAGTCACACCCCGTGCCCTTCTCCCCTTGCCCAGCACCGCATTCTTCTGTGCCCCGCGTAGGCCAGCCCGTGCCTCACCCTCATCCGCGAACTCAACGAACGCATGCGAAAGCGTCTTGCCGCGGCGATCGAGCAGGACGTGCACGCCAACCAGCGACGCAGGAGCACCGAGCCAGGCGATGATCATGGGCGGGGTGATGTCCCACGGCACGTTGTCGATCCGAAGGACGGCGTACTCGCCGCCCACCAGGGCAAGCTTGACGGGTGCCGGGGGCGGCGAGGACCGCGCACGCGCGTCCTGGAAGAACTCGAAGGGCGTGGGTTCGTCCTTCTCGGCTTCCTGAGCCTGAGTCTCGACCTGCGCTTTTTCAGTAGACTCGAACGCCGCGCCGAGGCCGCCGACAAGCTTGAAGTCGCTGACGGCGACCTTGCACACCCCACACTCCATATCCTTTTCGCCAACAATGTTCAGGGCAGCGGTGAGACAGGCCGAGCACAGAGGGTGCTGACACGGAAGCAGTATGGCGTACGAGGGTGTCGAGGTGGTGGGGACACGGTTGCAGAGCGAGCACGCGTTGGTCTGTTTGGGTGTCGCAGTGGGAGCAGGCGCTGATGGGGATCTCAAAGCGGGCAAAGAATACGGAGAATCGGACTGCGTGAATGCAGCAGAGAACGTGGGAGACAGCGAATGGGCAAGCGAGTGAGACTGCGAGAGCGAGAGCGAGTTCGTAGGGGAGTGGTAGTGCTGGTACTGTTGATGTTGCTGTGGGTAGAATGGATCCTGCAACTGCACACCAGCCCCCATACCATGCGAGAGGAATGCATCGGGGTACACGCCCGCAAACGAGAACGACTGGTCGTGCTCCTGGTCTTCATCGCCAGCAACGAAATCCTCAGATATATCAAACAGCTCTGCCCGTCCACCGCCCAAGCTGAACCGTGGCTTCGACTTGGAAATGGGTGGTGGTTCGGTCAGGCTACCCTTCATCCGCAAAGCCGCCTTCTGCACATGAGATGGCGGGGTGTACATGTGGTTCATAGATACGTTGCCTTTCGAGTTAGGTGTGCTGATTACTCGAGCAGCCAACGGGGATTCCGGGCCCTCGCCCGAGGAGAAGAAGGACTGGTCGATGGCCTGATCGAGGTCGTGCTCCTGCGAGAATGAGAGCGAGTCGAACTCATAGCCGTAGCCGTATTCGTATTCGCCCGAGTCGGTACGGGTGTGGCCGCGTGGCTTGGGCTGGGGGGTGTAGAAGATCGGAGCTTGCATATTAGGGGTGGTCGCGACGTTAAATGTAGAGGGGTAGGAGAGGGATTGCGCCTGAGAATGGGATTGGGCGCGCGGGCGCCGGTGAGTTGACAGGAAAGGTGGCGGGAGGAGTGCTGCGCAATCTAGCTCAGAACTGGGATGCATATATGCAAGATGATTGACATACTTTCTTCTGGGACATACCCTGGACCCAGTGGGTTTTCCGATTGAGTTGGTTCGTTCACTGTAAGATCACGTCAGAGCTGTAAAGGAGTGTGGAAACACGCATATATGCACCTCTAAATCCGCGTCCGAGGGGCATCTGGCCACGACTTTGGTTGCTCCGTTCGTCGGCTGGTGATAGAGATATAGGACATGAGAATTGGCTCGTATGGTACTCTGGGTTGTGCCACTGACCTTGGTCGGCGACGTCAGCGCCTACCTTGCCGGCCGACACGCGAATTCCATTCTCATTCGCGCGAGATCGCCAATTCTCCGCGATATCGGCAAGATGTTGGCCCTTAAGGCTGCTTTCGTCGTCTTTTCGCACCTCCGGGGACATGCCCGCGAGCACGAGACGCTTGGCAACCATATTACTGTGCGCGGACCCCGGAGTGGTCACATTGGAAGACGAATACGAATAAGGTGTGGAGTAGCTGTACGAGCTGTTTGCTGAGCGAAGAGACAACGGTGTGTAAGGAGAGTTTGAGAGAGGCGTCGATGGTGATTGTGGGGGTGCACGCCTGTTGGTACGGGGTTGGTACGCTGATTGTGTTTGTCCGCGGTTTTGGTTCTGGTTCTGATTCTGGACCCTATTCTGAGTAAGAGAATGCGACTTTGAATGCAAGGAGGAGGAATTTCGTTGAGGAGTGACTGGCACTACGTATCGGTTGGATGTCGTGCGTGTGGAGTTGACCGGGGTGTTTGGGGCGGTTACTGGGACTATTGCTGGAAGGGAAAGAGAGTGCTTGTGTGAGGAGGGCATCATTGCTGTTGTCTATGTCGATGTTGCAGCCGGGTCGTTGTCGCAAATCGTCGTTGTCGTCGTCGCCGGGGTTTGATGAAAGTCGAAACCGATTAAAATATTCAAATTCCGGCCAAAACCAACTGTCGGTGGCTCTAGTCGCGTGACGGTCACGTGGGCGTACCCCCCTCCTTCTATTCGAATCAATTTTAATCTTAATTGGTTTACATTATACACAAACCAGGATCGCGGTCTAAAAAAGTCTGCGTCTCTCACATGTGCGTTTATGTCTCAGTTAAATACACCTGGGAGTGACCATGAAAACAATTCTTCTCAGTGGACGCACGTCTTTACTTCACGTTGAATGTGACAGGCACGGACCTCCTCCGACGGGACCTGGTTCAAATTTCCCTTCATACCGCACGAGGCCAGGCGTACACACTTAAAAACAATTGCAAGGTCGTTTAGATTTTATTCATCATTTCAGTACGACAATAAGAAAAGGTGTTGTTCATTCAAACACCTCCACTGGGTCCTAGGTCAAGCATCCGTGGCCAGACCCTTGGGACGAACGATCCTTGCAAAGCGCTTAAAATTTAAAACGAAATCAGAACGAGTAAACGCATGATCCCAATAGCGAATAGGGCACTTTGCCGATAGGCCGTTTATCTCCGTTGCATCCTCAGCATGCCCATAAATAGGGTGTCGCCCCCTACCAGACGGCGCAAAGCCAGTCGGATTGACGCTGTGATTCGGCCCTTTCGTAGCACCGGTGAAAACGTGGTCCTTCATTTAATGGAACCTTAGGAAGGGATGCTTGGATATGCCATGCCTCGCAACTTACTTATTCAGTTCAAGTTTCCGGGGCGAAAGGTAGATGGGAAACGAGGAGCGAATCCCAATATTGTTCCTAACAGCCCGAAACAAGAAAGAAGATGATCCGCGTGTTGCTTGATTTCAAGGAAGATGTGCGAGCGCTTGCTTGTGGTGCAGCCTCATTTCGAAGGTCGTCTTTTAGTGACAGCGATGGAGCAGAGCACGGTTTGAGTCTTGGCGCGGACGACGTAATTTGAGCAGTTCACAGAATGACATCGAGAATAGCAGTCTAAGGCTTCAGGAGATCTCTGAGTGTCTGAGTTTGTGCGAATTCATACGCGGTCTGCCCTGTGTCCGTTTTCCGATTTTTATCGGCCCCATATCGCACCACTGCACCAAATCAGCCTCAAAATTCGTAAATCCTAAAAGGTATAAATCACTTACACAATGAAGCCCATTCCTCCGAGTCGTTCAGTGCCGCCATGTGCAGTCCGCTCATCCCATCGGAATGCGCACTGTTGGGATCGACGTCCTCCTGCAGCAGCTCCTCCGCTGCCTCGTAATCGCCGAACTGACACAGGCTCAGCAGCGCCTGGCCCTTGCGCCATGCATCGGGCTGCGCCTCGTCCCACCGTTCCTGGTCAAACGCGGCGCCGAGGTCGATGCCGCCGGAGAATCCGCCTTCGTTGGTCACGTCCACGATCAGCGCGCCGGAGGGATCGAGGGTGGGCCCGCGGCAGAGGGGGCAGATGGCGCGGTTGGAGGGGGACGCGCGGTCGTATTCGTCGAAACTGTGTTCAGATCGGGTGTTAGGTGACTCGATATTGATGGTAGCTTGAAGTGATTGAGCAGACTGACCATGCCCAGTGGAAATGGTGGCCACAGCGCAGCTTCACGTCGTCGATTATGCAGCTATAGATATCCTCAGGTGAGAGACCATGGTAATTGGTGACGGAAGTTGGACGCACCTAGGGCCTTCTTCGGAAGTGGATGGCATGAGCAGCTTGTCGAAGCAGATCGCGCAGTCATCTTCGGTAGAGTAGTTGGCTGGTTGTTTTTCCGGAAGAGACATCTCCAAAGGTTACTGTGCGTTGCAAAGACTGAAGTGTCTGAGTCAAGATTACAGCGAGGTGGTGGCGGAAGTCTGGAAGGAGGGTATTTGCGATCATATAATGATTTTCGAGCTCTTCTACTTAAGTGCACGTGTCTTCTTCTTCACCACCACCTACTTGCTACACGTTCCCAGCGTTCTCCCTTCACTCTGTCTGATTGTGAAAGATGAATTTCGAGCTTGATGACGAGGACCTCTGACGATTCCGTGCTCGCAACGTGCTCGTCTAGGCTAGAAACGGCTAGGTTAGTCGTTATTGACCTACTTTCCGTCGAGATTCTGTATGCTATGCCAGCTTTCCAAAGTGGCCAAACTGTAAACTCAGGCAAATCCCTTCTTTTCTCTGTCAAATATGCATTAGATGGCAGGCAAATGCGCCCCTCCCAAGCGGGCGTCTGAATCTGCGTTTACGGCGCTTGCGACTCAGAGGCAAGAATTGCTGTGGAGAAAGCCACATTAATACGAGGCTTTAGATGACACGTGGACACCCGGCTACCATTGAATTCAATTTTGTGGGTTGTTATATCACATCACAGTTGTGGGCCCTTTGCTTCAGCGCTGAATACGCCGGATAGCTGGAAAACCTGTCGCACATTGGTCTGGCGAGCATGAACAGCTGGCGAAGTTGCAGGCCCTGTCAACAAAATATCGAAAGCTTATCCACAGATTCTTGCAGCGGTGAAGGACTGCAATTCAACGTGTCCCCGGTCTCGACGCGACTGCGCAGTTAACTCGAAGCGGCGGATTGACCCTCTGAATCTGATTTCGCTATGCGATTACTGCTGCCATGCGGACCGGAACCTAGCTTCATTTGCGCGCAGAGTCTGCCGCAGTATCCCTGCAAGAATTGACCATACCGCACACCACCATTTCGGAATAATATAGGTTTGTGATCTATATGGTGGCGCCTATCATTCTCTTCGGCACTCTTTGCCGTTGTGAATTGCCTTCAAACCATGTGGCTGCGCTGCCAACTGGCAAGTTCCCGGGGCCAACATTGCAGGATGGCCAGCATTTCGGTTCCGAACATCACCCGCTCATTGGTAGTTACCGCCACCGCAGGCCAATGGTCCGCAGTTTACCATGTTTCAACGCCGATTACTACCACTTGAAGAACATATGCTATCCAATTCAGCTCAATGTTCTCAGCTTCGATGAAGGTTGAAACTTCCACATGGCCAGGCATCGCGCCTACTGCGATGGCACAGCATTTGCACAGGACCCTCGATTTCGTTTGTCCGCAGTTGAACTCGCAGAATATATGTACTTCGCTCATCCCCATTGCTGGCCAATCATTATCACTCTCATCAAATCATCATGGGCCTCAACAACGAAGCGATCGCTGCGCTCATCTACCTCGTCCTTTATACGATTGTTTTCGTTTTACTCATTTTGGGCTACATCACTCGCCGCTTGAAGCTTCGTTCACGTTACAGCGTCCTCACTTTCCACGTTACAGTCCGGCTCGTAGCCCAAGCTACTGGCCTCGCTTTCGGGATTGTAGGCTTCTCGAATGCCAACCTGCTGATAGCCTACTTCGTTCTCGGAGGTACGTACTATTTTATTGAACACAGCCATGTGCCGTCATTAACGTGCAAATCTATTCATCAGCCGAAGGATATTTCACGCTCGTGCTGAGCGCGTTCCGCTTCCTCATCTCATGGCAGAACCACAACTCCCCCACACACGAGTCATGGCTCGAGCCTCCTAAATCGAAAAAGGTCCCCCTTCTGAAACGTCCAATGTCGATGATACATTACCTCCTCATTGCCGCGAACGCCATCATCATCGCAGGCGGCTCGCTGCTAGCCGGCGGCGATGCGCAGAAATTTCAACAGGAGTTGCCGACATCGAAAGGCCTGCGAGTCACCGGCCAAGCCGTTTTCTTCATAATTAACATTTTCCTCCTTTACTGCATCTTGCGCACCATCCGCCAATCCATCGGCGGGCGCACCCATCCGACACTCCTGTTGCTGCTCGCTGCATGGCCGCTCCTCTTCGTCAGAGGGATGTACGGTATGCTCTCCGGCTTGCTGCCCGTGTTCAACTACTTCGATGTCTCCAACTACACCGCCACCGGTTTGACGAACGAGTTCGTTGCTTATGAATATGTCCTCGGCACGACCATGGAGTGGGCGAGTTGCGCTCTCATCCTGAGCACCTGGTATACGTCGCGGAACGACCCCAAGAAGGCCGACTTGCAGATGATGGATTTCGAAGCCGCGACTGAGCCATTGTCTGCCACCCGAGGATCATATGCGCCTGCGGCTCGCTGAAACCATCCACTTCGATACTCATATGTATGTATATTTCCCCATTAACGGCGGCATGTTATGCATCATTAGATATTACCGGTCTGATACTTGGCCACTTAACCACTTAACCACTCATCTATATTCCAGCCTCTGATTCGTTAATGACCGCCTCTTCTGCGTTCTGGGACGCACCTTGTCTGACACTCATTTATCTACGTCCATGGAAAATTACCGACCGTCACTGCACTACTAGACATATCTTATATTTTAGCGAAACGCCTAAAATAATACTATACATGTAATTGTTCATGCGCCTCTCTCGGTTTCGCTCTCACTTCCCCTCGAAGTTTCATTGTTCCAGGTGTAGACATATACGGTGATTCACATCAATCTCTGGCAGCAAACAATAGCACTAGTCCATGTAGAGTCCAGAGCACGAGCTGCAAGACGACCAATTTCAGAGAAGCGCACGTGATAGGAACGGGATTTTGTCCTCCGCTGAAAGCTGACCGGGATCGCTTTAGTTTCTCTTTTACGATTCTCTGGCCTGCACTCCTCTTTTCCATCCAAACCCGCTCATCAAGGCATGACAATCGAGGAATGCTAGACCAGGTTACGCACATCCACCCCAATCATCTGGACCGAATTCACGACGCAACCGAAGTGGGACCTCCCGAAGAACACTAATAATCGACATATCCCCCGGTTTTGCCATATCGATAGATATCAATGCCTCAAGGACAAGCAGATACAGAATACAATAATCAGCTCAGAACAGATACAAAGGTGAGCGCATATATGTACGTTTCGGCGATTCGAGCTTACCCATACCGGGATGATGCAGAGACCGAATAATGGTAGTAACAACAGTAGTACAACAATCACCCCAACGCCTTCACGAATGGCTTCACAACTTCCATCTCCACCGGAAACGTTGACCGAATCATTGGCGAATTCGCAGTCAACGCTTGGTTCATCCACGGACGATGATGCGCCCGCTTCTAGGCCATCTACCCCGCAAAGAGGTCGTTTGGACCCTCGATTCCCTTCGACCCTCGGTCCTGGGAGGGTCCCACTGCACCGCCGCGGTACGTCGAAGACGTACGAGCGTATGGAGGATCTTCTCCGGGAAGCCGGGTACAAAGAGACGCGGGTGTTCACCCCGGAGACGGAGCGCGCAGAAGCGGAGGCAGAGGAGCGCAAGGAGCGCACACTCAGGAGGGCTGCGAGCGTCAGAAGCGGCGTCGATGCAGTTGTGGGGTTTATCAGCGGACTCGTGAGTCGTGCGCCCAGCGTGGTTGCCGATGGTCGTGTGCGTCGCCCCGCCGATGCATCGGGGTCGACGACGGTTACAGTGCCTCAACAGGAATACTCTCCGCCGCCATCGCCTCTCGCCAACAAACGCGTCGTCCATCTTCCTCGTTCCTCGATATACACGCATTCTCGCCCGTCCTCCCCTTCCTCGCTCAATCCGACCATGTCGACAGAGAGTCTGAATCTTTCGCCACGGGCGTCTTCCTCCTATCGATTGCCCAGAAGCGC
>KV417505.1:125501-149564 GCA_001630335.1 Athelia psychrophila | reverse complement strand
GGTGCATGCTGGGCTACTTCGAGCTTCCCATCCCTCCCTTCCCGTGTTTCGGTGATGCGTGCGACATTGGATCTTGAAAAGCGGTGGTAGTGGGTAGAGCTGGCAGGTTATTGAAGGCCTGAAGGAGGAGGGAGACAGATGTCGAGTGAGCGAGAGACGAGGCTCGATCGCAATTGGGCGCGCGCGAGATCAAAAGACGCGTGTTTCGGATCGAAATTACGCCACCCAGAACTTACTGGGTGGCGTAACTTGGACATAGATGCACTTCAGCTTGTCGAATAATTCCCCTCATCAAACTTGCAAGTCTTCCTGAACCTGCCCTGAATGTAAGCAATTTCGGCTAATTTTCCTTTAAATTCTGGGGCCGCGCGTTGTCGTTTGCTTTTCATTCTCCTCCCTTCCCCACCACCATCCTTTCTTTCCGTCACAACTTTCAAGACACAAACATCTTCAACACCATCAGCAACCTCAGAGGACTGCAGTGTCCCTCAAGACGCGGAGCTCCAGTCAGCAAGAGTTTGGTTTCCAAATGTGTTGCTATATGCCCGCCCGCCCACACTCAAGCCCTCAAAACTTTGCCTCGGACTCTCTTGCCTCTCCTGCCGTTTTCGCTTGGTCTCGAGGATTCGTTGCCGTGGCATTGGTTTGCTCTTCCGCCCTGACTGCAAGTTCTTCAAGCCAAGCCCTCCCCGATCATCGATCATTCACGAACTGTCCCGTCTGGCCCCTGGGTGCCCGCTTGTTGTTTATTGCCCCCGGATCAAGCGGTCAGCAATGTTTGCCATGTCGCATCTGCATCCCAGTCTCCATGTTTCACGCACCAGGTATACTAGTTCTATCCACGGCGCCTTATAATTTCCGATGCCTTTTTCAGTCACATGATATGCCGGCCTCCAGTTTATCTCTTCCGTCCGCGCCTAGACATTCCTTACTGCCACATGTATTATATCATCATAAAGCCAATATTATGCTGTATGACAAATATGTTTCAATGGAATGATTTTCAAACCACCCACCATCTCTCGCAAGTCAAATAAAATGCATGTTATTGCAAGGATTGAAATGCAGCCCCAAAGTGCACAATTTTTGCCAAAATACATACATACATAATTAAATATGGTGTTGCCAAGCATCTGAGGCAATGCATTGTATCACAAAGGTTAAAAGAGGACCACAAATCACCCAAATCTTGCTAAAATACATACATACCTAATTCAAGGGGATGTTGGCAAAGGCGGGCCATTCTGCGCAAACTCCCCAGGTGGCCAAAACTCGCACATGTTTCCAGAGCTGCCAAAGTTTCGTGAACTCACATTAATTGCAAAAATACATACATACCTATTGGCATACATTCTCCTCGCAATATTTCCATGTCTTGTGGGAATTGTAGCCCTTGTAATGTCATATAAGGGCTTTCCAAGAAGTCCGACAACTTCGTGATGAAGTATATCTCCAAGGTGCGGCCATCTACATACACAATATGATCTGTAATAGCTAATTCATGATGTACCTGCGCTTTGGCAGATTGCGATCCGCCAGACGCCCCTCCCCAAGCTCCTCGCCGACGCCGCCGCCTTCCCGCCCTTAGCAGGGAAGGCGAAGACGAAGCCCGGCATCGATGCATCGTTTCTGCGCCAGCTCAAGGCCATACTGTTCCGGGTCGCGTTCCCATCGTGGAGGAGCAGCGAGGCGGGCGTCGTCGCGCTGCACTCAATGTTCCTCGTGCTGAGGACTGTATTGAGTATCGCGGTGGCGCGACTGGATGGACGGATTGTTAGGGATTTGGTGAGTCCATCACGGCGGACGTCGAGAGCTGGGCGGGAAGCGCCGCGGGACTGTAGTGAGTTTCTGTCTCTGCTCCTTTTCCACATGCCCCCTGCTGTTGCTAGAAGAGAAAAGATCGGATTTAATTAGGAATTACTTATTCTAGCGGCAACCTCCTGAAGCCCTCGCTTGACATCCTGCTCTTCACCTCGCGGCTCTCGCGCAGCCTTGGCTTCCGCGGGACCGTCCTGCTCTTCCTCAATTACTACGCGACTGCTAGTATTCTTAAAGGTGCGCTTTCCCTCCCCTTCCCTGTTATATTTCGCCTTGTCCCATTTCTCCCTTGAGGCTACTTGCCCCACGTTTCCTTCGCACTTCGCACTTCGCACGATTTCGCCCTGCGCACAATTCATGTTCGGAAAGCAACAAGGCCAATACTAATTGGAATTGGATTACAGCGGTGACACCCGCGTTCGGTAGGCTCGCGGCGGTAGAGGCGCGGCTAGAGGGCGAGTACCGTGCGGGGATGGGGCGCGTCGGGCGGGATGGGGAGAAGCAGCGGGCGAGTCGCGCCTTCAAGCTAGTTTTAAAATGACATGTGCTCATGTATATGCGTTGCTTAGTGGGGCTGGCAAGGGTGCTCTACCACAAGCCCAAGTTCGCGACCCTTGGTGGTAAGTAGCTGAGTCGTGAGATTGGGTTTCATGACTGATGATCTCCATGCAGAATACACAAGTGTCGTATTGAGCAATGTGGAAGGCAAGATGTACGAGCATGCCCAGAGCCTCCGGATCACCCTGATTACCATTTCCCTGCGGTTCGTATTATCATTATTCCTTGGTTGACCTGAAGTTCTGATGATACTTTTCGGGCCATCTCTGTCCAAGTACCACACACTTCTGCTGACGCTCAACGGCGGCGCTGAAGGCAACTGGACGCTGAGCCGCTTCGGTACTGCCAAGGAGCGCATGGGCATCGACCGCGAGATTGCGTCGCTCGAGGGCAAACCGGCTGAAGTGAATGATTGGGAGCAAAGGGTGACAGATGAGCGCACAGGACTTGGAGGCGTAAATAATACCTTTCCGTCATGTTGATTGTTGGTCATGTATTTGTTATACCCCGTGCTTTATTGAGCTTTGATGTTGTTTAATGCAGTATGCCTCAAACCTCCATCGTGTTGAACACAAACATTGTACCAGAGATAGTATGACTTTCTGTCGAGGAGTTCTAGTACAAACAACATGAACGCCCAGCTTTAATGATTAATAGTATCACTTCTATCACGTTGAACATGTATACATTATGCAAGAATGGTATGACTATTTGTCGAGATATCGATGGTGGTTCCTATTGAAAAACAACCACGGCAACAAAGCAAGAATCTAGGGATGTTCCGATGGGGGTATATAATGTATATGCGAAATGAGTGGCCATGAAATATCAACGCCGTCGGAAAGAGGAAAGTTTCATGGCGAAATGCGGGTAGAGGTCTGGCGTAATAGAGGTCTTAGTCATGTCTAGAGTATGAGCTTTGATGTTGTGCAAGTCCTGTGTGCAGACGTCCCATGGAAAACGACTCCACTTTTGCGATTGTTGTTCCGAGTCGTATAGATATACGTAAGACGCGCATAATCTGGTGATGCCCTGCTGGGTTTGTATGAAGATCTCGTCAGGCGACGGCTCGGCCGCGAAGTCCATGGCGGCAGCGCGGAGGATGTCCTCGCGGACTTCAATGGGCAGGTCGGTGAAGCGTATGTTTCGCCTGGGGCCGCGGGACCCGGGTTCTAGTGCGTGATTTCGCAGCATGTTCTCTGGCAGTTCAATCCTTCTCCTTTTGGTATCTGGTTTTGAAGGCTTGGACGTGGATCTTGGTAGCGAGCAACTGCACCTCCATCTGTACAGTTCCAATGACGGCAATTCGGCCCTCCTCGTCATACCACGGTTGGGTGAGATGGGGATCAACGACGGTGCGGCCCCGATGCTGAAAGCTGTCTCTAATCGCATCTTTCTGAACATTTCCCTCGTCCTTGGCTTGTTTGCAAAACTCGTCCACAATGAATTGCTCCAGTTTATGCCCACGTTTAGGGTTCAGTGTATTGTATGTGCTGTTGACGTGAAAGTCATCGTTCTCTTTAGACTTCTTCCAGGCGGAAAGGCGTTTTCCATACTTTGCTAAGTCTCTAAACATGACACCGTCGATTGATACACGACCGTTTTTAAACGGGTCGAGGAGGGCACCTGCAAGAAGCGTCAGCTAAAGGTGAAGAAACGAAAATAAATGCAATCGACATACATAACATATAAGTGAGCCTAATTGTCTCTGGATGTGTATATCCAAGGGCATAAATGGCATAGTCGTGGAAAGCCGAGTACACGCCCACGACCGATGTGGCCTGAATTCCTCCAAGCAAGTATTCTTGGAGCTTGCGCGTCTGCGGAATAGGGTGTTCACTTTCAACAAGTTCCATAACATGAGCTCCGGTTCGTGCTTTCTGCGTGAAATCCTCCGTGACGTCTTCTGTTTCATGCGAAAATATCTCATTCGCGTTGCGAACGGTTCCACTGGAGTAGAATCGCAAAAAACGCTGCCCTTATCTCCATCGTAGTCGCCTTTAGCCAATTGTGAGCACCAACTCAAGCTACAATTCCATGGAGACGCACCGCCTGCGAGCCAATCCGCGAGCCTGCGATGGCCCTTGACCGAGCACACAATGACATCCGTGTAGTTGGCCAGCTGGGGTTTGTAAACCGCTTTGACAGTTAGAACTTATCGGCTACGAGCTGACGAGGACATGCCTTCCGACTCCCGAGTATCCGTGGGAAATTTGCACGGATTGCGCGTGAGCTAGAGAGATCGGTCAGCTGGGTCGATGGACTGGAGATATCGCGTACCAAGGCATCCCTTAGAATGATGTCCGTGTCTGCGCCACCAGTAGTTGCAAACTCACACCACGAGCTCTTGACCTGAATTCTATCATCGCCCAGACGTTCGTATGGATCTATAAGAGCAGTGTGGGCTATCAGTACGGCTACTCTTTCGCGGCGTAGATGTGCTTTGCTTACCAGGAATAAGCAGCGCGGAACGTGATCATCAATCTTAAACATCGAATTGTAGGCTTCCACGGTTTCAAGTGCGACTTAAAGCAGCTTCTCCTGAAGGACTGCATAATTTGCAGGCATGTGGCCAAAATCTAGCAGTACCATGCAAGTCTCTTCCAGCGGCGTTGGCAAACTATTGGCTTCATCCCACCATGCTGCGCGAGGCAAGCAGGTCAGTCGGATGACGGGCCATCACAGAAGGGAATATACATACCAATCGAGCGTCCGTGCGTGGTCAGAGTCCACAATACCATCTTCGTGTTCTGCTTCTTCCGGCTTGCGCACCCGACAGCCATGGCTTTGGCTTCCGCGGCAGACTCACGCGTCGCGCGAGCTGTCATGACACCCCAACGTGTGCAAGATGGCGCCAGAGATTAGGCATAGCGTCCCGCCCACCCCACTGCGTAAATGGGGCAACTTGGGCTTTGCGGTCTTCGCGAAAGAGCATGCCGAAGACTGCGTGTGGTATGTCGTTTCTACGAGGTTGGTAATTGTCTCCAGCTTCTGCGCGAGCCTAGGCCTTTGCGCGCAGTACTGTGGTTGTGTTTCTGGGTCAGGAATTTGGCTTAAAAATGCAAATTGCTGGGTATGTAAGGCCAGGGGACATACCATTACGAACCGCATGAGCCTATGCTGCCTCGAAGTCCTGAGGATGATCCATGAAGCACGGCGCTGGCGTCCGTTCACAAGGGGGTCGCGGTTCCTGTGCTGATATTCATCACTGGATAACTAATCATTCCTCAGTTCCAATGAGATGGCAGTTAAGTGCAGGTGACTTACGGCCGATGGGGCTACTTACAGGGCTACGCATGTATACTCTCAAGCCTCCGCCCAGCTTCTATGCAAGTCCAAGCCCTTGTAGGCGGTGAGTTTGTATCTGAATCACGGGGTAGCATGGAATTGCTGAGTAGAATATCGTAGAAGTCAGAGGATGCAGCAGGCTGGCGTCCGTTCGCGAGTGGGCAGCAACGTCGAAGTTGTTGGGTCGGATGCAAGTCGGAGTCTCCGGGCCGGACTCTGTACCTGATTCATATCATGTTCCCTCCGCTGTAATCAACAACATCCATCGTCACCGTCCGCTACCGTCGACGGCCCTCCTCTAGGCTCATCTTGCGCCATGACGTATGCCACTGAGGTGGGATGTTGTCCTCCGCGGAAAGCTGGCGGGGATCGCTTTAGTTTCTCTTTTACAATTCTCTGGCCTGCACTCCTCTTTTCCATCCAAACCCGCTCATCAAGGCATGACAGTCGAGGAATGCTAGACCAGGTTACGCACATCCACCCCAATCGTCTGATCCAAATTCACGACGCAACCGAAGTGGGACCCCCCGAAGAACATCAATAATCGACATATCCCCCGGTTTTGCTATACCGATGCCTCAAGGACAAGCAGACACAGACTCTGATAATGACCTCGGGATAGACACAAAGGTGAGCTTAGCATATATATACGTTTCGGCGATTCAAGCTTATCATGCCGCAGAGACCAAATAATCGTAGCAGCCCAGCAGTACGACAATCACCCCAACGCCTTCGCGAATGGCCTTACAACTTCCATCTCCACCAGAAACGTTGACCGAATCTCTGGCGAATGCGCAGTCGACACTTGGTTCATCCACAGAATATGACGCGTCCACTTCCAAACTTGGAGGTCGTTTCGACGCTCAATTCCCTTCGACTCTCGGCCCTGGGCGGGTCCCGCTGCACCGCCGCGGGACATCGAAGACGTACGAGCGTATGGAGGATCTTCTCCGGGAAGCCGGGTACAAAGAGACGCGGGTGTTCACCCCGGAGACGGAACGCGCAGAAGCGGAGGCTGAAAAGCGCAAGGAGCGCACACTCAGGAGGGCCGCGAGCGTCAGAAGCGGCGTCGATGCGGTCGTGGGGTTCATCAGCGGGCTTGTGAGCCGCGCGCCCAGCGTGGTTGCCGATGGTCGTGTGCGTCGCCCCGTCGATGCATCGGGGTCGACGACGGTTGCAGTGCCTCAACAGGAATACTCTCCGCCGCCATCGCCCCTCGCCAACAAACGCGTTGTTCATCTTCCTCGTTCCTCGATATACACGCATTCTCGCCCGTCCTCGCCTTCCTCGCTCAATCCGACCATGTCGACAGAGAGTCTGAATCTTTCGCCACGGGCGTCTTCCTCCTATCGATTGCCTAGAAGTGCGAACGCAACCCCTCGGCCGCTCCACTAGGACCTATACACGTAATCCCCGACGCGCCCTTCACGACTCCGACCATAGCCCTCATTCTCGTCGAACTCAGCTCACGTCCCACAAACATATGCTCAAGCGTCTAAAGCGCGGTTATATCTGCGCCATATGGCGTCTGCGCCAAGCATCAAGCCTGCACCTCATTCCAGCCTCAACACATCGCTTCAGAGGCACTCGTCGTCGCGATACGCGACACGGGGCAACAAGCGTTCGATGACGCTCGACGACGACGACTTGCACACGGGGCGACGCGGAAATGGAGAGGGCGAGGAAGATCCCTCCGCAGCCCCTCCGTTGCCACGCACATGGCTGGAGAGCGTCGCGTGTGCCGTGTTATTTGGGGGGACAGGCGTCTCACCGATTTCGAGGTCGCGGTTAGATGTGCTGAGACAAAGCCCGTTTTCTTCCACATCCGCGCTGTCAGAACGCACGAACGTACCGCGGTAGATCAAGCGCCGCCCACCGTCGTTGCTGTGTACGCAGATGGCGGCGTGCCGCGCGCCAAGCGAGTCGCAGGTCAGTGGTACGCCGGTCGTGTGTCATTCCGCACCCGAGTCGCGATCAGGGTCGCGGGTGCCTGCTCCTGCAGAAAGGCGGCTGGGGAGCTGGATGAGGGCATATTCTTCGGTGGTGATGGGATATCCAGTCCCAGGAAGCGGACTGGAATTCCTGGCACATGGGTGCAGCGCAATGTCGAGGCTTAGAACAGTGCGTCAGATGCATACGATAATCAATCATTTCGCACTTTCATTGGGATCGTTTGTTAAAACCTTATAATACTTGTCATTTAGTTCCTCGGGCAGTAGTACAATGTCCACCATTCAAATTGTTGATATGCAGTACATTATTGTTATTTATACATCGCTGGCAGTCGAATTCTACATTGTATAGATTATGCTACACCTACTAGGGTATCATGGTTCAGCGTTCAATCGTACACCTATACCTAATCCCCTACATATTTGGCAATGAACGAGCAAACAAATCGGCGTAAGACCGAGGCGGAGCCACGGATGCAGGCCCTGGGACTGCGGTCAGCACATCTTAGGAGATTGAAGTAGAGGATGATTTTAGCATACCTGGATCCTAACACGAGTTCGTTGCATCGCTGCTGGTTCAACGGGCGTCTGATTGCCCCGCAGTAGGACCACGAGCGGATAAAACATGGTCCTTGAGCTGAACTATGTCCGTATTTTCGCAGTATCGCTTGAGCAATCCGTCGACTGTCTCAAATGCTTGGTCCCGGCCCATTCTGTTCAGTGCCCCAGACTCCGTGACGTATGTCTTGATTCTCGCGTGGACTTCTGCCTTGACGATAGAGTCGCGGTAGACTTCCACGACGCACATGATAAGAGGCTTCGAAATCTTGGTTTTATCGCCGGCGAGCACGAGGAACAGGAGTTGCATGACCAGAATTAGATCAACCACATATGCCATAAGGCGCATAAGGATGTCTGGTCTGCCAAAAAAAACCAATATGCATGAGAAAGTGTTGGCTTGGATAGATAAACGGACAGAACTCACATCTGACTGTATATGTCATACACCCACTTGGCAAGCACCACAACCACAGCAGCGGGAACTAGGACTGGCGCCGCAGGTCCTGTAGTACTGACAAGTCCGACAGCAGCTGATAAACCGGCCACTCTAAAATGTTTCTTGAGCACGACCAAAGACAGCGAACTTAATGGTACCTACAATGATGTACTCGCACTTTCAGCCCTATTGTCCGACAGGTCACCGGCGAGGCCAACCATCAATGCCTGGAACTCGTCGCTGCCCAAGTGCTGTGATAGTGAGCGTGATAAGCCGGGGCAACACACAAAGAAGGGGCAACAAACTTTGTGGGGATCTTCAATGGCCCAAACCGTTACAACATCGACATGGATCACTTCGAGACAGTCCTTCAGTTTCTTGCCAAAGAAGCTAATGCTGGTTCCCAGGCTTTTCCAGTGTCCTTGTAGATTTGCGTTGAGTATGTATACCACAAGTAAGGAGTTAGGACGCCTTCTCGCCCTTCGCACACTCACTTCGTTTCCCAACGCTGCATATAAACATTAGATGAGAGGGTACTATCAGCTCTTGCTGCAAGACTCACGCGATGGAAGATTCAATCTTGCCCTTAGGACTGATTTGTTGCGCGATACCAAGGACGATCTGGGCGATTTCAGGAAGGTTCTTGCCGACCTCGGCCTTGGTGAGCTCAATGAGATCCTGCAATGTCTTCTCGTGGCCTTGTTTGTCTGGAGATGACATGGGTTTTAGCATCATCTATAGATGCGGGTGGACTCACTCGACACGGTACTGTGTGGTATGCCATCCTTCACAAGTTTCCTGAGTGGCGCAATGCAAGTGGTCTCTAATGCTTTGTCGGCGTCCTTGTTAGGATCTTTGCTTCCCAGTCGGCGTGTGCGTGTTAATAGGAGGTCGTATTTAGTGAAGACAGCGATGATCGGCACTGCAACCCATCGGTCAGTCCTTGAATATGAATGATATCAACAGTACCTACTTTTCCCCAACTTCCCGCTCGTCTTCATTTTGAGGAATTTTTCGATGCCTGTTTCGAGTATCCGACCACCTGTAGTCGGAATTGGCAGGCAGAGCCTTCGGCGAGGAATATCGATAAGGTCGAGCATGAGACCAGCAAATAGCTTACCACACTGCATGCACCTGCTCGCTGATATCGACACTCGCCCCACGGTCCTTGAGAAACGTCTGAACGATTGCTAGATTGTTCGCCTCTCCACCCTCAAATCCTTGACTGTCATGTAAAACAAACTGCTGATTGGCCTTGCAGATGATTTCCCTGTTGATGTCGTGTACCCCTGCTGCCATATCGGCCACGTTCTGCGCGCATCAGCTGAGTCCAACACCTATAGTACTAAATGAACTCACTGCTTGGCCCTCATCTTGTTGGACCCGGAATGCCGTGTTTATCAACGAGGACTTTCCTGCGCCTGACTGTGATTCCCTTCGGTCAGATGAAGGCTTATTTTAAGCCATTGCGATACTAACCTTTCCTATAACGAGTATCCGGAAGCTGACGAATTTGGGTAAGGAATCCACAGGAACTGTGCCAGAGATGGAGGCTTACCGAGGACATTCGGTCAATATAACAGTGGTCATGGGCTGCAACGGGCCATCGATAACAGCAGAGGAATCTGGTTCGGTTGGCTGTTGGTAATTTCAGTGGATGGCAGGGGAGAAATAATCATAGCCTGCATACCTGGGATGACGCAATCGACTCCGTCTCAACCTTGACTGTTATCTCGTCGAAGTTTCTGGTTTGATCTGAAACATCACTTCGCGGGTGAGCTCTACATTCGGTGAATTGCGAATTCTAGTACGGACTTGGCCGAGTTAACAAATCCCCTGCTGATATGCTGATTTCTTTGGAGTTGGAACTAAGCCAGCTGCGGGACTTTATGCGTATTGTCATAAATTGAGAGTCGGCAAGCTCGCTAGACAGCGACACATCAGCACTGAAAGTAATTGAGCAGTACAGCGTTACTCACGGCAGGGAAGAAAAATCTGCTTCCATTTCCTTCCCGTTGATCTTCCATCTCACGTCTCCGCAAGGTGGATTCACCAGGTCGACAGAGACTAGTGATCGCCCTTTGATTCCGACAGTGATGCCTGGTGACAATTAATGTGATGAGAGCCATTCATGTTCGGGATCGAAGAAGGGTGCTTCACCGGTGATACGTATACGAGGCATGGTGTAACGAGCACCGATGGAAGTAGCTCAAGCGAAAGAACAAGTCTGTTGTATGCTAGCTAAAACATGCGGTTTTAGGGAGGCAGTCGTCGTGCGTGTTCCTTGTGACGTTCCCCGTTCGAGATTAATGAGATTTGGGTGCTTGAAGTTGCTGTGCATCAAAATCCTTTTGCTATTCACGTCCGGTAGCAGCGATTTTGGGCGTTTGTAACGAACGGGGGTAGTGACTGTTGCCTGGTTCTCCATGAAGTTTTCATTTTCCGTGCCCTTGACCTCCTGGTCCCTGTGCCAAGTTCTGATGTTGCTGTATTGTTCAATGGCCAAGCTCTGGACTCAAGTGTTAGGTGAGAGTTCTCGGATTCGGGGAACGAAAGTCATTGGGTCGGATGTTGGTCAGGTGGAAGTCGAAATCTCCGGGCCGGATATTATAAAATTGAATTCACCACAACGTATCACGTGACTATGTACGTAGCTCTGCGCATTAATAATAATGCTTTGAGATTTCAGCCAACTTTCACTGGCTCTGACCTCTCGATCCCACTTGTATCGCCGTGGTATCGATATACTGCGCTGCCTAAATCGCTGTTCAGTCTCATACATATAACAAATACCTCGTGTCGCAATTATGTATCATTACGAACCTAAGTTCGTCACCTGTCCCAAGCCTGAACTGAGCCTATTTTGCGTGACTGTCACGCGAAATTCTAGGCCATGAACATCATTTTGTGACATATTTTTCGCCCGAGTCTCGCCCGAGCCACCCAAAAGCCCGGCGAATTGCTATTTTGATTCTCGTTTTGAACCTAAGGCAAGTTCGTCCCACGTCACAAGGTCATCCGAACATCCGAACTAGTCAGTGACCGAGGTCACAAGAAATCAGGCCGAACTTAGGTTCGTAATGATACAGTAGTCATCATCCCAATCGATGGACCCCCATCCGCACTAGTTCGAGTTGTCCAAAATGGCCACGGTATGCATCTCAACCTAGCATTCTCGACCGCTGGAGTGTAGCTCTGACTCGTTGTCCGCTCTATAAACTTCCGGGGGATAATATTCGCACTGCGAGTTCGCTAGCAACAGCTAGAAAGTCGATTAAAAAACGCAGGTGCCCTCTCCCTTTGCTCTTCGATCAAGTGTCTTTCTTCATTCCTTTTGTTTTGGCTACGGGAGACTAGAACAATCCATCCCCAAGCCGGAAGGCCCGGCAAGATTCTGCTGTTCCAAACTCGACTAATTCCGAGTCCAAGACAGGAGCTGGTTGGCATGAGCCTGATAGTTGCCTTGCCGGATGAGGCCGTCACCCGGAAAACCTCTACAGAATCCAGCAATCACGATGTAAAAGACCAAATATCAGTACCGCAAAGGGCCCGGCTGATAACACGGTCTCACCTGCGAAGACGTGCAGAATATCATAGGCACGTGTAGATTACGCCCCAAATGGTCCTGTAGTACAGGACCATTTGGGGCGTAATCATCACATGCCTTATACACCTCGTAATAGATTGTTGGGAGTGCTGAGAGCGCTGAGGGCTCGGCAAGCAGTGCGCTCCAGAGCCTCCGGCATGCTCCCCGAGCTGAGGCAATCTCGGGGAGGCTCCAAATCAGGGACTAAACTCCCGTCCTCCCGGCGCTCTGGAGCCTCCACAGCATCAGGAGCTATGTGTCCATTGCCAGATGTACAATGACTGCATCAACCTTTATATCCCGCAATGATGTCGACTCCTGTTCGGGTTCCAGATAAAACTTTGCGAGCTCATGAAGGGTTTCCCGCCTCTGCCCCCGCTTAAGCTCAGGCCACGCAGCACTGCAAGATGAAAATGACCGTTATGATTTGCCAGGAGAACATGAATTGGGTGGAGCTTACCACTGTAACGCGAGAAGGCATGCCGCGAACGAACTGTGAGACTTCCGCAACTTTGAGTCAAAGCGCATTAATAGTAGAACCTCGCCAGCCGAACCTCGCCCACACGTGTCTTCGAATGTAGTAAAGCACCGCATTGGAAATTTCGTGGTGAGAGTTTGCCAGATTGCTTATGAGGTCGTCCAGTAGTTGGCGGTATTCTTCCGCCCCGATATAAAAGGCGCTGCTGAGACAATGCACTAGGTTGGTATCTCGATATGCTCGAAGTGCAAGCTCCATCAGCGCCGGAAGTCGTTCAAGAGATGCCAATGTCTCAGGCAAATCTTTGGAGGGACAGAGCATTGGATTCGCCATCATGGTCTGCACCATGCTAATCATGACGTGGACTCGGTCGATCGAACGGATGGCAGAGTCGTAGAAAGGACCGACAGCCACGTAAATCTTTGTTATCTGGTCACTGGGTGGTTGAGAGGGACGACGAAGCTGAATTACACTCCGCGAAGGCGTGCTAGATGCTGTCTGATGTGTTGTGCTATTTGGTTCATTGCCTCAGGAGGGGCACATCCAGGCATAAGGTTGAAATTAACATTATAATCGCGATTGATGTTGGCCACTATCCCATCGGTATTGAAATTCTGCCGATGTACAAGATATCAAGAACTTGACAACCGAAGTGGGAGCAAGGGTACGTACTATTATCGATCTATAGCCCTCCTGCTCCTGCTCATCCTTGACTCCCAAAACAGACAGGCCGTCGTCATGGAATTGGGATTCCTATCATCGAAATCCGAGTCGCTGGATTCCGGGTCAACGTCGTCGAAGTTGGCAGTGGTATCTATCATCGGGTCGGCGACTTCGGTGGATGTGGAAGACCCAGCGATATTAGTTGCGCCGCTGGTCCTATGTATCTCCTGCAAGCTCGGTGCATCGGATACGCGCTGGCGTTTACGGGGTGGCCCATCGACATCTTCGGGAGATCGGGGTCGGGGATTAGGTCGCGCTGGCGGGATCGAGTCTCGTCGCGGTGTGTACAGAGCTTTGATGTGGTGCAGTCCCTCGCCACGAGAATGCCGGAGTAGATTCTCTCGGCTGAGTTTCTTGTTGCACCCGTAGCTACACCGTGTTTTATCTTTCATGCTGCGAAGTTACTTAGCAAATACCACAGGTAGAGCTGCTAAAAGCGATGTACCTAAGTAGTGCACTGAGTCCTAGAACAGACAAAAGGAATTTGAGGCGATAGGAAAGTCACAAGTGTAGGTTATGCAGAGAAATATGGTATTCGGGTGTGTGGTAGCGTACAAGCAGTGGTCGGGCAGCAGCGCAGTGGCCAAAGAAAAATGGACATCACCAAGCACATAGTGGGAGTGGGAACTTCTAGAAAGGAAGTCGAGAGATTCACCGCGGCTAAAGTTGACAAGTCAGCTCGAGTCTTTTTCGACTGCGTTGGGTGCAGGTTCTCCTCCTAAGGATGAAGTGGAATATCGGCGTTGTCGTCGCGCTTCAGGATTCGTGATTGCAAGAGGACCGTTGTCGGGTCGGATGCAAGTCGGATTCTCCGGGCCGGGCACTGTAGCTAATTCCTGTCCGCTTTGTGTCCGCTGCACCCTCTGCTGTTATCCTCAACCGCCGTCGCACACAGCGAGCACACCCACCGTCAACGTCGACCATGGCCCTCCTATCTAACCC
Source organism: Athelia psychrophila (assembly GCA_001630335.1). NCBI lineage: Eukaryota > Fungi > Basidiomycota > Agaricomycetes > Atheliales > Atheliaceae > Athelia > Athelia psychrophila. The sequence continues at coordinate 135,222 of KV417505.1, read as the reverse complement.
TCCCATTCATGAACACCTTCTCCCATAAGCTGACAGCATGCTAACACGCCCTCCTGCTCCTGGCATGCCTCAACAGGAATACTCTCCGCCGCCATCGCCCCTCGCCAACAAGCGCGTTGTTCATCTTCCTCGTTCCTCGATATACACGCATTCCCGCTCGTCCTCGCCCTCCTCGCTCAACCCGAACATGTCGACGGAGAGTCATAATCTTTCGCCGCGGGCGTCTTCCTGCCATCGATTGCCCTGAGGCGCGAACGCAACCCTCCGACCGCTCCACCAGGACCTATACACGCGATTCCCGACGCGCCCTTCACGACTACAACTGCAGCCCTGATTCTCGTCCAACACGGCTCACGTCCCACTTAAGCTTAAGCGTTTAAAGCGCGGTTATACCTGCGCCATGTGGCCTCTGCGCATCAAGCGTGCATCTTATTCCAGCTACGACACGTCCTTCCGGAGGCACTCGTCGTCACGGTACACGACGCGGGGCAACAAGCGCTCCATGACGCTCGACGACGACGGCTGGCACGCGGAAACGGGGAGGGCGAGGAAGATCCCTACGTAGCCCCTCCGTTGTCGTGTATATGGCTCAAGAGCGTCGCGCGTGCCGTGTTATTTGGGTGGACAGATGCCCACATGGGTCGCCCTTCCTTTATCCCTCCGTCCTCCCGATCACCGTTGCCGTCACATTCGCATCCTCGCTCGCCGATTTCGAAGTCATAGCTGGACGTGCTGAGACAGAGCCCATCTTCATCCACATCCGCGCCGTCAGATCGCACGAACGCACCGCGGCAGATCAAGGGCCACCCGCCGCCGTTGCTGTGCGCGCAGGTGGCGGCGTACCGCGCGCCAAGCGAGTCGTGGGCTAGTCGTACGTGGGTCGTGTGCCATTCAGCACCCGGGTCGCGGTCAGGGTGTTCCCGCAGATTGGGGCTTGCAAGTGGCAGGCAGGGGCGGGGAAGAGGAGCAGGGGCAAGTCGAAAGGCAAAGACGGCATGCCGACGCTCGCGAACACGCACTCGCACGACGACGAGTGGGGGAGGACCAGCGGCGACGACGGGATGTACACGTCGGGGCCGTCTTCGGAGGACGACGCCGACGACGGCGAGCTGGATCTGGCGTGGCTGCTCGTGCCGCCGAAGTGGTAGAACGCGATATGCAGTCTGCGCAAGCACCTGCACACACCGTCATCGCGGCAGCGCCTGCTCGTGCTGACGTATCAGCGCGCGAGCGGGAATGGGACGCGCAGCTCCGCAGGGAGCATGAGTCGACGAGGGCGAGGCCAGGGTCGGGCGCGGGACGACGATGGCGATGAAGACTGGTATAGTGTGGCGGCGGGCTGGGATAGGGATGGCGCCAAGGCGAAGGTGGCAGGGGGCCTGGATGAGGGCATATTCTTTGGTGGCGACAGGGCAGCCGGACCCAGAAAGCGGACTGGGATTGCTGGCACATGGGCGCAGCGCAATGTCGCGGCTTAGACCGGTGCGTTAGATGCATACGATAATGAACCATTTTGCACTTTTACTGGGATCATTCGTTGAAACCTTATAATACTTTTTACCTAGTTCCTCGGGCAGTAGTTTAGTTCCTATCATTCAAATTGTTGAGTATATGCAGTACATTAATGTCATTCATACATCGCTGGCATTCGAGTTCTACATTGTAGTATATATTATGCTGCACAGACTGGATCATGCTCCAACGCCTATACATAATCCTCTATAGATTTGAGGATGAACGAGCAAAACATTTACACAAGACTGATGCGGCGGGTGCAGGCCCTGGGGCTGCGGTTAGCATGCCTTAGGGGACTGAAGTAGAGGATAACTTTGACATACCTGGATCCAATCATGAGTCCGTTGCAGCGCTGCGGGTTCAACGGGCATCTGATTGCCCCGCGGCAGGACCACGGGCGGATAAAACATGGTCCTTGAGCTGAACTATGTCCGGACTTTCGCAGTATCGCTTGAGCAACCCGTCGACTGTGTTAAATGCTTGGTCCCGGCCCATTCTATTCAGTACCCCAGTCTCGGTGACGTATGTCTTGATTTTCGTGTGGACTTCTGCTTTGACAATAGAGTCCCGGTAGACTTCCACGACGCACATGATAAGGGGCCTCGAAATCTTGGCTTTCTCGCCGGCGAGCACGAGGAACAGGAGCTGCATGACCAGAATTAGATCAACCACATATGCCATAAGGCGCATAAGGATGTCTGGGCTGCGAGACAAGACCAACATTAATGAGAAAGTGTTGGCGTGGATAGATCAACGGACCGAACTCACATCTGCCTATATATGTCATACACCCACTTGGCAAGCACCACGACCACAGCAGTGGGGACTATGACTGGCGCCGCAGGTCCTGTAGCGCTAACAAGTCCAATAGCTCCTGATAAACCGGCAAGTCTGAAATGTGTCGTGAGGCTCACGACCAAAGACCGAGAAGTTAAAAGCATACAGTGATTTGCCCGCACTTTCAGCATGTTCTCTGGCAGCTCAGTCCTTCTCCTTTTGGTACCTGGCCTCGACGGCTTAGACGTGGGTCTTGATAGCGAACAACTCTGCCACCATCTGTGTAGTGTCAATAACGGCGATGTTCGCCCAGGCAATCCGGTCCTCCTCGTCATGCCATGGTTGAGTGAGATGGTGATTAACAACGATGCGGCCCTGATGCTGAAGACTGTCTCTAATCACAACTTGCTGAACATTTTCCTCGTCTTGGGTTTGCAAAGCTCGTCCATAACGAATTGCCCCAGTTTATGCACACGTTTAAGGTTGAGTTTATTGGACGTGCTGTTGACGTGGAGGTCGTCGTCCTCTTTAGACTCCTTCCAGGCGGGAGGGCGTTTTCTATACTTTGCAAAATCTCTGGTCATGACACCTTCCAGTAATACACGACCGCTTTTGAACCGGTCAAGGAGGGTACCTGCCAGAAGCGTCAGCCTGATTATCTCTGGATGTGTATATCTAAGGGCATAAATGGCATAATCGTGGAAAGCCGAGTACACCCCCACGACCGACGTGTCCTGACATGCTCCAAGCAAGTATTCTTGGCACTTGTGCGTGTGCGCAATGCGGTGCTTACTTTCAACAAGTTCCATAACATGCGCTACGGGATGTGTTTGCTGCGCGAAATCCTTCGTGGCGTCTTCCGGTCCATGCGAAAATATTTCATCCCCGTTTGTAAACGGTTCCACTAGAGTTGGATCGTAAAACAAGACCTCAAACCCCCGTCGTAGTCCTTTAACCAATCGTAAGCGCTGACTCAGGCTACAATTTTGCGGGGACGCGGCGTCTGTGAGCCTGCGATAGGCCTTAACCGAGCATACAATGACACCCGTGTAGTTGGCCAGCTAAGGTTTGTAAATCCCTTTGACCTACCAAGCGGGTTAGAACTTATCTGCTGCGAGCTGATGAGGACCTACCTTCCGAGTATGGATGGGAAGTTTGCAGGGATTGTGGGTGAGCTAGCGAGATCGGTCAGCCGGGTCGATGTCGCATACCAAGTCATCCCCTAGAATGATGCCCGTGTCTATGCTATTGATGGTTGTGAACTCACGCCGCGAGCCCTTGACCTGACTTTTATCTTCGCCCAGACAATCATATGGGTCTATAAGAACAGTGTGGACATCAGTACAGCTCCGCTTTCACATCGCAGATATGCTTTGCTTACCAGGAATAAGCAACGCGGAATATGACATTGGCACATCAGTTTCAAACCGCGATGACACCACCGACGTGTGCAAGATTGCGCCAGAGATCAGGCATAGCATCTGACCCATCCAACCGCGTAAAGGGGGCGACCTGGGCTTTGAGGCCTTCGCGAAAGAGGGTACTGGAGGCTGCGTGGGGTACACCGTTTTCTGCGAGGTTGGTAATTGTCTCCAGGTTCTTCGCAATGTTGTGTATCTGGGCCAGGACGGTGGCGTAAGAATGGCAATTGCTGGGTATGTAATGGCAAGGGGCATATCATTACGAACCTGAAAGGGGCCTCGAAGTCCTGAGGATGATAAACGAAGCAAGGCGCTGGCGTCCGTTCGCGAGTAAGTTGCGGCCCTTGTGCTGATATTCGTCGCTAGAGCACCAATCACTTCTCCGTTGCAATGAGACGATATTTAAGTGTAGGTGACATACAACCGGTGGGGCTGCAGGGTTATGCATGTACACTCAAGCCTCCGTCCAGCTTCTACGCAATTGTAAGCCCTTGTGGGCAGCGAGGGTGTATCTGGTTCATGGGAGTGGCATGGAATTGCTGAGTAAGGCCGCAGTAGAAGTCATGAGGGTGGAGTAGGCTGGCGTCCGTTCGGCGATCCCTACCCCGGAATTCTTCGTTGGGGCAATAAGTACTTCTCAGTTAAAATTAGAGATAGATAAATGAAGGGGACATACAATTGATGAGGCTGCAGGCTGGTGTATGTACACTCTCAAGTCTCCGCCCAGCTTTCGCACGAGGCCAGACCATTACTTGCTGTGACATCCCAACGAGGTCACGCGGAATTTTGGCTTTGGGATGTGAAGGGCACGTAAATGATGCTTGAGATTCGAACGAAGGATCACGGAAAGCAGAAGGTGCCGTGTCCGTTGGGACCGCCTTTGCTTTATGGTCGGGGGACGGGACCTGCGTGCAACTGTGGTGGTGAGCAGGCCGGGTTCAAGAGGGGCAAAGACGTTGTAACTTCACGACGTCGACTCCAGATTCCAGAAATCTCCATAGTCTGTTCGACCATTGTTGCAGTCATAAATGAGAATCGAGCTCGTCTCTCAGAGAGTAGCTGAAGTTGAATATGGTTCGATGAAGGCCTCGCTCTGAACTCAAGCGTCGGGTGAAAGGTTCTCTGCATTCGTGGAAGTCGTTGGGTCTCGAAGTCTCCGGGCCGGGCATTAAGTATAAATTTATAATGAATGAATCATGAACAGTCGTGAACCTTACTGTCGCCGACCTAGTAACGGGTCATGCAAGGAAACGGGTCAAATGAGAATTTCTCAATGATTACTGGAGCAACTGGCGAGATTTTTTTTGCTACGTGTAGTCCATGTGTACATCTATCTAGTGTACAAGTTATTTGAGCCCCGTGTGCATTCTGCTGAAGTTGTAGGCACGATATGACATAACATGCCTGATTTTGCACCTACAAACTCCATATCAGCTGTCGTGGCATGGCCTATGACCATATAACCGGACAAGTGACATACAGCAACACCCAGTGGATGTTATCAATCATTACAGAGTGTAAAATCTACCCTAAGATCTCTGTAAGGTGATGTAATGTCCTTGCAAGCTCCGATGACCTATCTGGAACACCTGTTTATGGTATGTGTCCTGTGTGATCAATGATGCTCCAATCCAATTCAAACTTGCATGTAAATGTTCTTAAGGGTATCAGGATTCGTCTAGTATAGGTGCACTATTTTACGCGATTTTATTTAATGGCCGTTGGGCCAGTATAAGAGGAAGGCCACTCGCCAACAGACAAAGACCATACAAACCAACAGCACCTTACCCATGATGGAAAACACACTCGAAGCTCAGCAGATTCACTCAGAGAAGGTATGAGAAGCTAATATTGCGATACATTATGATGCTTAAAGCCAATACAGACTATGGGTGACTATGATGACCCCCCCCTTTGATGCCAGAGACATTGATGACACACTTCCCGCTCTGCTGGATATCAACGGGACTGAATCGGATGATGGTATTGAGCAATTGAGTGGCGAGGCTGATGGGGATGTAGAGCTAGCGGGGTACAAGGCATATTGCATGTCAGCGACTGACCAAGTATACAACATAGATGAGTCGGGGGTCATGCTTGGAGATCTGATTGCAGTCGAGGCAGGAGCGAGGCAGGTCATCGGGGAGAACTAAACTGTAATAATACGAAATATATATCAGTGCTGACTGCGAGTAGGCACAAAGGTGGATATAATGACATCACCTACCGGAAACTGCATCGAGGCTGCAGCAAAGCATGAAACTAATCCATGTAAAGAATAGCTTCGCTATCAAGCCGAAACGAGATCAGTAAGGGAATCGTGCATAAGGAAATCAGCATCGCAGTTGCTTACTTCATTTCTCGAAACCATGCCCTCCCAGCCAAGAGTCTCTCGTATCCAAGTCGACCCTCTCGATCTCGAGGGAAAGACTACAGAGGAGCGTATTCATTTGGCATTGAATGCTATCAAACTCAATGGTTTTCGCTCCAATGGTCGCTCTTGGCTCTCTCTTCGCGAGGCTGCTGCAGCATTCAATATCAGTAAAACCACTTTGACTTCGCGCTTCAATGGCAGAAAAACACGACACGAGTCACACAAGCATCAACAGTCACTTAGTCCTGGTGCTGAAGATGCCCTTAAGGCATGGGCCAAGGAGCTGGCACGTCGTGGTGTCCCGCTCCACCCTTCTGCAGTTGCACAACAAGCCTCGGCGATCTCAGGGAAGCCAATTGGCGAGCACTGGGTCCATCGTTTCCGTACTCGGCACCCAGATCTGAAGGCCAAGTGGACCACGAACCTTGAACATTGTCGCGCCCAAGCCCTGAATCCAACTGCTGTGGCGGGGTTTTATGATGTCTTGAAGGAGCTTCAAGACGAGTATCAGTTCGAGGAGGACTGCATTTACAATATGGATGAGAAAGGGATCCAGCAGGGAGTGGGCAAGAGGGTACTTGCCTTAGTGGATCGTGATCAGAAAGTTGTACAACAAGTCGAAGATGGCAACCGCTGTGGTTTCGGAAAAGTGTTGGGCACTAAATCCCTAGAGTCGCCGGTCCAAACAAATATCGACAGGCTATCCCTAGTTTGAGTTCTTTCAGAAAAGTCGGAAGTGACTTGAAGATCGATTTCGAAAGGGGAAGTGGAAAAATAAAATGGAACTAGTAGCTGCAAGTAATGCCAACTGCTACCTTGAATGGATATAATCTGATGGTGACGGTAACTGTAATATTAATAAAGCCAAGTCTATCCGAGACTATGACCCTAATAACTGGAATCTTGAGGGGCTGGAAACTGGACTGGAAATAACTTGATACTGGGGGTCACTGAAAAACAAATCTTGAGGAGCACAACTGTGCTTCTGATGTATTTGGGAAAAACTCGGATGTCCTAAACACAATCTGTTTGGGTACTTAACGCTCCTGTCAGGCTTGATTTGACACACACTTAGTCTGTTTCTTAGACTCAAGCTGCTCAGAATGCTGTGCTGGCACGGATCCTAACATTCTCTGACTCAAAGGGTAACATTGAATAGTGACCTTAGTCAATCATCAAAATACAACTGAATGTCAATTGTAGTCTGGTCAATAGTCTTCTTACTGGGCACACATGAACAAGAAATCAAAATAAATGACTCTTGGTGTATAGTAGTTACAAGCAGGAGTGTATAGCAAGGGGAGATTTCTAGGAACACAGGGAAGGATTCCCTGTGGTGAGTTCTAAGGAGGGGGGGAACTTAGAGGTGAGCTAGAAACTACTGAACGAAAAATATGCTAGTCCTTATATACTAATCCTGACTTCCATTTTCGGACTACTTCCCAGGATCTCTGATTGGCCGTTGGGCCCAATCCCCAGTTTTCTGCATCTCAAGCACTTCATTCCCCAAAACCCCACATTTCTCGCTGGCTGTACAGATGTTTTTCCCCAAACATTGTGCTAACTGATCACGTGCTTCCCCAAATTGTACCTGCTGATCGATCACGTGCTCTCAGATTGTACCTGCTGATCGATCACGTGCCCTCAGATTGTACCTGCTGACTGATCACAAGGTTCCCAAATTTCACATTCATGAGACCATCTGACTTCAAAACACCCCAACTTCCTGGATTTTCTGATACGGAACTCCCTATGTGATGCTTACTGAGCAAAAACACCCCTGTTTCATGTTGAATAATTTTCTAGAACCCTGTTTTCTAGACTGACTGACGGAACACACCCTGGTGCGGAGTTTTCCAATGGAAGCTCTCTGACTGTGGCCATCCGTTCCTTGGGGTGCCCCTATTTTCTCACGGGTGAGTACTGTTCATGTGACTTTTGTGGCAATTTTCTTGTCGGTCATGTGCCAGGCTGACTGGAGTCACCTGCTCAAGCCCGGCACATGACCCACAAGAAAATTGCCACAAAAGTCACATGAACAGTACTCACCCGTGAGAAAATAGGGGCACCCCAAGGAACGGATGGCCACAGTCAGAGAGCTTCCATTGGAAAACTCCGCACCAGGGTGTTTTCCGTCAGTCAGTCTAGAAAACAGGGTTCTAGAAAATTATTCAGCATGAAACAGGGGTGTTTTTGCTCAGTAAGCATCACATGGGGAGTTCCGTATCAGAAAATCCAGGAAGTTGGGGTGTTTTGAAGTCAGATGGCCTCATGAATGTGAAATTTGGGAACCTTGTGATCAGTCAGGAGGTACAATCAAAGGGCACGTGATCGGTCAGCAGGTACAATATGAGAGCATGTGATCAGTCAGCAGGTACAATATGAGAGCACGTGATCAGTCAGCAGGTACAATTTGGGGAAACACGTGATCAGTTAGCACAATGTTTGGGGAAAAACATCTGTACAGCCAGCGAGAAATGTGGGGTTTGGGGGAATGAAGTGCTTGAGAGGCAGAAAACTGGGGATTGGGCCCAACGGCCAATCAGAGATCCTGGGAAGTAGTCCGAAAATGGAAGTCAGGATTAGTATATAAGGACTAGCATATTTTTCGTTCAGTAGTTTCTAGCTCACCTCTAAGTTCCCCCCCTCCTTAGAACTCACCACAGGGAATCCTTCCCTGTGTTCCTAGAAATCTCCCCCTGTATACACTCCTGCTTGTAACTACTATACACCAAGAGTCATTTATTTTGATTCCTTGTTCTTGTGTGCCCAGTAAGAAGACCATTGACCAGACGACAACTAACATTCAGTTGTATTTTGACGATTGACTAAGGTCGCTATTCGACGATACCCTTCGAGTCAGAGAACGTTAGGATCCGTGCCAGCAAAGCATTCTGAGCAGCTTGAGTCTAAGAAACAGACTAAGTGTGTGTCAAATTGAGCCTGTCAGGAGCGTTAAGAACCCGAACGGATTGTGTTTAGGACATCAGAGTTTTTTTTTCCCCCCCCAATACATCAGAAGCACAGTTGTGCTCCTCAAGATTTGTTTTTCAGTGACCCCCAGCATCAAGTTATTTCCAGTCCAGTTTCCAGCCCCTCAAGATTCCAGTTATTAGGGTCATAGTCTCGGATAGACTAGGCTTTATTAATATTACAGTTACCGTCACCATCAGATTATATCCATTCAAAGTAGCAGTTGGCATTACTTGCAGCTACTAGTTCCATTTTATTTTTCCATTTCCCCTACGAAATCGACTTCCAAGTCACTCACCACCCGACTTTTCAGGAAAGAACTCAAACTAGGGATAGCCCGTCGATATTTGTTTGGACCGGCGACTCTAGGGATATAGTGCCCAACACTTTTCCGAAACCACAGTGGTTGCCATCTTCGACTTGTTGTACAACTTTCTGATCACGATCCACTAAGGCAAGTACCCTCTTGCCCACTCCCTGCTGGATCCCTTTCTCATCCATATTGTAAATGCAGTCCTCCTCGAACTGATACTCGTCTTGAAGCTCCTTCAAGACATCATAAAACCCCGCCACAGCAGTTGGATTCAGGGCTTGGGCGCGACAATGTTCAAGGTTCGTGGTCCACTTGGCCTTCAGATCTGGGTGCCGAGTACGGAAACGA
>KV417505.1:115301-125476 GCA_001630335.1 Athelia psychrophila | reverse complement strand
AGGTTTTGGTGGCCTAGGTTTTGGTGGCCCGGTCTCATAAGCTCCGATAGCTTGCTCTCTTAGGTTTTGGTGGCCTAGTTTGCCCGGTTTCATAAGCTCCGATAGCTTGCTCTCTTAGGTTTTGGTGGCCTAGTTTGCCCAGTCTCATAAGCTCCGATAGCTTGCTCTCTTAGGTTTTGGTGGCCTAGTTGGTGGCCTAGTCTCATAAGCTCCGATAGCTTGCTCGTCTTAGGTTTTGGTGGCCTAGTTTGCCTAGTCTCATAAGCTCCGATAGCTTGCACGTCACAGGTTCTGGTGGCCTAGTCTCATAAGCTCCGATAGCTTGCACGTCACAGGTTTTGGTGGCCTAGTCTCATAAGCTCCGATAGCTTGAACGTCACAGGTTCTGGTGGCCTAGTCTCATAAGCTCCGATAGCTTGAACGTCACAGGCTCTGGTGGCCTAGTCTCATAAACTCCGATAGTTTGCACGTCACAGGTTCTGGCAGCCTCCCTTCGTCTGAAGCACTGAACGCTTCCCATTTAGCAACACCCTACCCATCTGAAATTAGCCCATCTGACCAATCGTCCCTGCTACACTACTTGCCTTCCAGAACAAACTAGGGACGCTCGTTGGTATTTGTCTGAACCAGCAACCTTAGGGTAAAGAACTCTTTACCGTCCCCACATCTGGAGCCCACCGCGAGGGGGTGGTTTTTCAAACACACCAAGGAAGATACAAGTACTTTCTCTAGCAAACACTCCGTCAGCCCAGTTAAATTCCTAGCATGGCCATTGTAGAGGATCACCCAATGGCTGGGAGTAGTACATCCCCAGCTCAAATATTGCCTACCATGGTAACTCTCGCTCCAGTCCCCTCTATTTTAACCATGCCACTTGCCAGTTCTAAAGTAGCACCTCAGAAATTCACCGGAAATTATCATAAAGTCAGAGCATTTCTAATTCATTATGAATTACTACTAGAACAGCACAGCATCCATGATGGACGAAACAGGTGTGAACTAGTCACCCGATATGTGTCAGACAAAGTGGCTGAATTCATTGAAGCTCTGGACAGTTACAATGCCCAGAATTGGGTAGCACTGAAGCAAGACATTTTGAAATATTATGATGCTGACAAAGACACCAAGAAGTACCGAGTCGAGGACCTAACCAAATTAGTTCAGCATTGCAAGAAACAACGAATCCGAAATCTGGCCGAATGGAGGCACTATGGTCGTAAATTCATTACTATTGGTGGATGGTTGCTTCGTAAAACCAAGATAAATTCAGATGCCTATGCTACCCAGTATTGGAGTGGGATTCCACGAAACCTCAGAGGTAAGCTCGAGAATCGATTGGTAGCCAACAACCCTGCCCGCAGCCTTTCCACACCTTTCACTGTAGATGAAATCAATGCTGCAGCAGAAGGTTTGTTACAGAGAGACCGATTTGACTCCCATGTGGCCAACTCTGACAGCGACAATGACAGTGGTAGTGATACTGATTCCGAATCTTCAGACGATTCAGATGATCTTAAGGACATGCGTAACCGGATTAAGAAGAAAGCTCGGTATCGGAAAGGTAAAGGTAGATTATCGGTATCCCAGTCTGAAAGCAGCAGTTCGGAGGATGATATTCCAGTCGCCAGGATCAGAAGCCACAAAAGTCAGAAGAATAAGGTCAAGGGTAAGAGTGAGCCGGAAATAGAATCCATGATCAAGGAATTAAATTCCATGTCTGCCCATGACCCAAGCTATGCTGTTTTAGTACTCCGGGCTCTGAAAATAGACCCGAATGTCCTTAAAGTAGTACGGGCCCCTGAAGCAGGACCTGCGGTAGCACCACCGCAACTTGGAGGGCCACCCCCATCTCAATATTTTCCCCCGAGAACTAATCCTACTTTCCAGCGACAGGCACCACCACATATGCAGCTACAACCAGGCTACGCTCCACCATGGCAATTTAACGGATCTCCTCAAGTGTCAACATGCTTTGGATGCAACCAGAATGGACATATAATGTCTCACTGCCCAGGAATTCGAGAGCTAGAAGTCAGTGGGGCCATTCGACGAAATGACCACGGCCGCATGACTCTGGCAAATGGCAACATGATTCCACGATACTCAGGCGAACCTTTAGTCGATGCAGCCAAACGAGCCATGACAGCACCGCCACCCGTGGTGGTAAGTAACTTGGTTAATATATTGAGTGGAGATTCTGAGGATGATGAGTTATCTACAGATGTAGAGCTTTGGGAGCCTTCCAGTGCTAGTGAATGGGAAGGCGAATGTCCTGAAGAAGGTGACGAGGATTTATTAGCCGCGGCCGTTGTTGATAATTGGGGTCGAAATCAAATGAGTTACGTATTCCCCGCCGAGCGAGTCGAAAAACATACCTTGGCCAAGAGAAAGCAAGTCATGGATGGAGTATATGTGCCGGCCCGACCGAAGCCGGGTGCGCCGAAGAATAACGTGACATCCAATAAAGAGAACACACCCGATAAACACGTCACCGCACCCACCACCAGGTCAAAGATTCGAACATCCAACCCCATGCCAACCGCAGAGCGATCACGCGCACCAGGAAACACTCCGAGAAGCCCGACAAAGCTGTCACCCATAGCAATTACCAAGCCAACAGTGAAGCCGACTCCACAAAGGACTGGACCGAAAGCACAGGTTCCCGGAGAGTCCCGACGGCCTGAATTTGACGGACAGAATGACGACGATATCCTAGACGATGAACAGCGCCACAAACATCGGACCGATCGTCAGCAGGTACAATCGCGCAACCACGGGCCGGTAGTCAACGACACTGCTAAACTTCATGATTCGTATCCAAAACGCGTGATCGTAACTCGGCAGTCCGAAATCACGAGCTTCACCAAACCAGTAGATATCCTGAATCGAATCCTGAACTCCCGAATGGAGCTGTGTATTGGCGAAATAATGGGAATCTCGAAAGAAATCTCCAGCATGATTAGCGATAAGATGAAGCTCAGACCTCAGCGATCGGACAATCCCACCAGTAAGGTTCTGCCGGTTGCAACTTCATTTGTGGTCAAAGATCGCGGAACCCTGATTAAATTAATTATGCAGTGTGACGGCCCACCCTTCGCAGCTATAATTGATACAGGAAGTATGGTGAATATTGTAAGCCAAACAGTATGTAACGAGAATTTAAATCAGCCCGTTGATTATTCAAAGACCATGCAGATCGCAGACGCCAATGGAGGAGCCGGAGTACTGTGTGGCTTACTAACTAATGTGCCATTGTGCTGTGGCAATGTTTGCACGCCAGCTGACTTATATGTAAAGGCGGGAGCTCCCTTTGAAATGCTTCTGGGACGACCTTGGCAGCGAGACAATCTTATCACCATTGACGAACGAGTTTCAGGAACATACATTATTTTCAAAGACGCGGAGGAGGAAGTCGAGATTCGAGTCACGGAGGAACTACAGGGAGACGACGACGACACCGATCGTGATTGGCATGCCTATTTGATTGACGCGGGCACAGGTAGCTCGATAACGGAGATCAGCGAGGAAGACGATCAGTCTGGTTCAAGTATGCCCGATTTAGTAACGGCGTCAACTAGTTCAACTTCAGGTATCCGCCACTTAACGGATTCCATTCGTCCTATGCTCACAACAGACGAATACCCAGCGAAGGCGTACGTAGACGATGTTACTCTAAGGCTGGACACTGATCGGGTAAGTTCGTGGCTTGCAGAAATGCCTACTGACGAGTTCTTCAGCCAGGAATTAGCTATAAATAAAGCCGTGGCCAGTCCTATCTCGTCCTCATCTCCCACTTCCTATTCCCCACATACTATGAGCAGGGGCTCCTTCCTCAAACCAACCACTGCTTCTACTGCTTCTCTGGATATCCCACCCGTAGGCGAGAGCCGGTTGCTGCGCTTACAGTCCGAGATTGTTAGCATCTCCCTCGGAGACCTAGGCTACCTGCGACGTACGAACCACCTGCGCCCTCTCATTCTATCGACCGATCACGGCTTTCAACTCGGTCCTGGTCGCGATCCCGCCGACGAACCATACACCGACTACGTATTTCTTCACGCTGGATTAACCAACGTATCGATATTCCCTACCGCCACCAGCCCTGTCAACGCGTTCGTCCGCATATTCAATCAGCAATCATCACCACTACCCGTACCGTGGCTACTCCCATATATCGGTGCCCCGAGTTCCACAGTCCCCACAGCCTTGGTAAGCCCGCAAATTTATTCAGACATGCAGAACCTAATTCCACAACAGCCTGTGCCGTCTACGATCAATCTAGCACCGAAGCATCCGCTAATGAGAGGACACGCCAGCCGAATCCCAAGGTCTGCCGCTGGAAAGCGCGGTCCCGTCTCACCCTCGTGCATCCCAAGCATGTCTCAATCTACGCCTACGATGTCCATTTCCGATCCGAGGCCTTCTCTTACCCTGCGTGCCGGTACTACGAGCGGCGTTACTTCCGTCACCGCTGCACGATCGACGAGCCCGCCCACTACCTCGAACATGCGACGCTCCCTTAGGCTGGCCGCGCTTCCCAAATTACGCGCCGCATCCGACACTTCACCAACTCCTGAGCCTCGTCGATTCAAACGTCGTCGCGCCACATCGTCCGATGGAGATTATCAGCCAGCACCATATCGGAACAATCAACGACGACAGGGTAGCCCCATGGACGAGGGCTTCGATCAAGAATGGGAGGAACTTAGAGACGAAATACTGGATGACATCAGCACCTGCGACTTAAGCACAAGTGCCGGGGACTTAAGCGAGCTCGAGGCACAAAGGAACACTGAACGTGCGCATTTCAATTTCGCTTTCCGATTTCTTACGGGACTAACGCCTCTCGATAATTATGCAGCGAGCGTACCCGAAGGATCGCAGTCAAACGCTCTGCCTCAGCTGTCCGCATTACCACCCGCTCTCCCTCCTACGCCCCCATGCTCACCGATTCTCAAACCGCAAGTCCGACTACCTGCTGCGCTGCCCGTACTCAGCCAGGCACTCACGCCCGCCGAATTACTGCTATCGATTGGCCGATCGCCGGCAATCCCACTCGCTCGACCCACGAAGCAGCCGTTGCCCGAATGGCCCACCCATACACAACCCCTAGTCGATTTTGTTGCGCCCCCGGTGGCCGTATTCAATGTTAACATCGGGCCCACGATCACAACCACCATTTCATCCACGGCTGATCAAGAAGATGGCGTAGCTGCCCAAGACATAGCGCCGCCTCCAGAGAAGAAATTGACGGTACTTGCTGCTTATCACAACCGTCCGCTGCCACTCGAAACCCAGTCTCTGACGCCGGCGCATTTTACCCCCGGACCGATACCTCTCATTCACTGCGACGATTCGGATATGGACGATTCAGACTCCAGCTCCGATGCCGACACAGAGCCAGCGTCCCCAGCCACTCTGCAGAAGCGCATTGATCCGTTTGCCAAAGGACGTTCCGTCAATCGTTTCGGGCTGCTCAGCGTATTAGGAGCCGAGGCCAGCAGACTGGATCAATCGAATGGGGGTGTGGATACGGATACTATCTACGAGTGCCAGCTTCACCGCACTATTCGACGGGTGCAGGGTCTCCGCAACGA
Organism: Athelia psychrophila; assembly: GCA_001630335.1. Classification (NCBI taxonomy): domain Eukaryota; kingdom Fungi; phylum Basidiomycota; class Agaricomycetes; order Atheliales; family Atheliaceae; genus Athelia; species Athelia psychrophila. Next base: position 119,879 of record KV417505.1, on the reverse strand, counting down.
GCAGACGGGTACGTTCAAGCTTTTTCTGGTCTTTCTATTTGGACTTATGCAAATATTGGATTTTCTTGAAGATAACGCCGACGTCTCACGTGCTGCCGCTATTCACGCAGCAGGCGGAGAAGGGCAGGGGCGAGCTATGGCTCGAGCTTATCCCCACCCGCCGTATGTCCGACGAACTCAGGACTTGGACACCGCAACTGAGGACTCAGACGTCTCGCCAACTGTCAGCAATTCTCATCGTCAGGATCAGGACCCAAACGACTCCAACAGCGGCCCGCCGCCCCTTATTCCCATTCGTCCTACCCGCATTCCTCAATGCCGAGCCCGGCCTCGCAATTATATTGATCCTCGATTGCTACCTATCGGCATTCGATCCTGGTATGGCGTGGGAGCTAGCAACATCGACCGAGAAGTCAGCTTCGTTGTACAACGGATGGAAGTGGACATACGCACTTGCCACATCATCGCGGGCTCCTCTTCCCATGTCCCTCCCCAGTATGTGCGCCACTGGTCGCTTATGCACGGAGCCCTTGACCAGCTTATTTTTCCTGGAACTCCTATTCAAGCCTCGGGCAGTCCCTTGCCTGTTGCTACCTCCGGCGCCGAGCACTGGATGGAGCGCGTCCGTGAGCTACAGCTCAAGCGCCAGAATGTGGAGCAAATCATGCAGTTCGCCCTCGACTCCCTCACCCCCGAAGAACAGCAAGAATGCCGGTCTCCGACCCTCACCTTTTACAAGCGCATTGCTCCGGAATCTGACCAGCTCCTCCGCGTTAAAGTCGACCGCGCTTACGCGCATGCCCGTATGCATCCTGTCTGGAGTCCTCTGGTTAAGCCCGCCGAAGCCGCCTTTCTGCGCACCGCCAGCTATTTCATGTACAAGAAGGGCGAGAACATCAGCGCCGACCGCATTGATATGTTGTTACGCACCCCCGAGCACGACGACTGGGAAATCCGCGAAATGGTCTGCCGCGGATGTCTGGAAAGCGCGCATCGCGCTGACGAATGTTTGCGCTACCTGGGACAAGTCGACGATGAGCACTGGACTTACCATGCCGCCGAGGATGCCGCCCGCGTTGATGTCCGATTTCCATCTTATCCCACTTGAGGCATTTCATTGGTTACACCACTCTTTGGACAACTAAACGACTGTCACTAAGCCAGTCGTTTCTTCCGATTTCCCTGAAAAGCCACGGTCAAGGAGTACAGTACAACCGTCCGAAACTGATTACTAAGAGCTTACCACTTCACTGGTGCAAGATGGTGAGGTAACCGGGCCCTTAATATTCCACTCTAAAATTACACTCCCTATGGATCAGCCGCGTACTCTTAGAGTTTACGTCGTCACTGGAGAGCTGGTAACAGACACTGATGAAGGTCATGACGGGGTATAGTTGTCATATAAACAAGGGTTTTTTTGGATCGCTACCGAAACCGTCACTAGGCGAAATCCCGAGCTGGAAGACTACGAGCCCTATTCAGTAGAGCCCGGCGATAATACATTGCCATAACCAAAGGACGAAAGCCGTACTTGTACTGTAGGTCTACATGAAACCTTTTATTACACCGACCCCACCTTTGCCAATTCCCCTGACAATTAAAGAACCACCTAGCCTAAACTGTAAGTACTGTCCACCTGTGTACTACAAACTGTCACTGAGAGTATACTCCGGTCATTATGGCCTGAGCGTCTCAGAGTTTATGCCGAACAAGGGGAGCTACAGGATCGAGAAGTACTCGTAATCACTCCTAAACATGAGCAGCAAGTCCCAGTTCTTAATGTGCCTCACCCATGCCAAGAAATGCGAAGGTGTAGAAAGGAAACAACTGTATCTTGACTCACCGTGCCAAGTGTTTTGCAGCATCAAGAACCCCACTGAGTTTGTGTCCCCACGGATTTCACCAATTTTTCACTTTTTACAGGTCCTCCGAAACCAGTTCAGCTCTGTACCCGACCCGTCATGACCTCCGTCAGTACACCTTATGACCTCATCGTCTCCACACCCACTTTTCACGTTACAGTAGGTCGGTCAGTAGTAATATAAGAAGTTGTGAAAGCGGCCCGGGGTTACGAGCAGATCTATTCCGTAGACCAGGATGTACAAAACAAGGTCCTTGTACTTAGTTGAACTTTAGTTTATTATTCTACGGAACTTAGGTGGCCAAATACCGACGCAACCCGACTTCTAGGCCGAGTAATTCGTACGGAGCCTACATAAACCGTAGATGAAGGTGTACCTTTTGGAACTAGGGATAGTCTACTTAAGAGGTCCGAGCATTACGTGCTTTGTCAGGTATGTTGAGTTCAAACCCAACTCTCATAGCCCGAAGAGCCAGTAAGTACCCTTAGCTTGGTATCGCTCGTACAGCTGCTGCAGGAAGTCTTAGATTAACCCTGTTTTATTTAGGATGACGATACTTCGATCACAGATGACTCTCCTAGTGCCCGACTAGTGACCACATCAGTTACCCTAAATTTCGGCCTCGACGCCGTTGGTCACTGAATTCCCACCGTTTACGACAAACTGCAGAGAGCCAGGTAAGTTTAAGAAGTAGAAACGCGGTGTCAAGACAATATCCCGCATGGTCTCGTCTCATTAGAAACTAGGTTTAAGCTTGACAGGGTGTCTCAGGATTTTTGGGAGACCGAAGAAACCCTAACCAATTTTAACCGGTCAATCATTAAAAACGATGAGCTAGTAGTAATCCGTCAGCAGGGACTCCCCACGTAAACACAGGTTACTAATGTTGAAGTCCTGCTGTTTAGACCCAAAAGAACCGTCTTTTACACCGTGGGCTGAGAAACTATGCTACGTACTAAGCTAATTGACGATGACGTACAAGGGTTTATTTAGAAGACTAAGGTCCCAATAGACTGTTCCAGAGACCTTAAGGCAGCGACAGTTCCATGACCCACCGACCAGGAAACTACCCATCTAGTAGTTACTTTTATAAACGTTTAAGACCTTAAAGCAGAACTTCTTACTTGACGTATGTGAAGACTTTAAGTCGACCACTCAAACACATCGGCCACCCGTTTGATCAGTCAGCATCTTCAGGATTCCCACTCTCCTTTCGTCATTCCAGTGCTGACGGATGTAGGTGGAAAGCTCGCAGCTTTGGGGTCTTGTCCAGTTTGTGGCACATTGTGACTGCAGGACGTTTCCCAAGATGTTTCAGTAGTTAGACACCCCCGTTGGGTCGTAGAGCCTACGATTACGCCAAATTCCCAACGTTCAGTACTTGGTCAGCATCAAAAGGTGAAAAGAAATCATGTGTTTTGGTAGCTCTGGATATACTTCTGACTGACCCGAGTATATGAGGACGCGAATAGAAACGAAAATCGTGAAGTTAATGAAACAGAGCTTACGGTCCTCCATATCCATACAAAGCCAGGAGGGTACCCCATACTCCGTGTTAGCCGTACTACATCCCACTCTTTATACTCAGAAACTCACAGGGAGATAGTCAAAGAAGCTTCCGGTCACTACAAAGTAACAAATCATTATGAACGAGCTTATTAGCAAGGAGGAGGCCTCAGTTTTTAGGCAGACCCAACTTTCGATAAAGCAGATCAGCAAGGACCCAATTTATACTACTGCCCTGTTTAAATCCACCCACTGCACTATTCACCCCATTCAAATTATTCCCTAGTTGGCCTTAAAGGGCAAATTGAGATCGCCTAAGTCCCTTCCACGTACTGTGTCCAAATTGAAACTGTCGATGAGCAAACATTCGCCATTTGTGCAATCGACGAGGATTACGATCTGAAAGTAGCCATCCACCGTGTTCTTATTATAGTAGTTCAAGCTACAGGCGTAAAAGGCTACACTTTTGACACTCTAAAACTTGACGGTTCAAACCTCTCTAGTCTAGGGCCCGTCCAGCTCACCAACCAAATGTTTCTCCTCAACTTCAGACAAGCCCTTAGTGTCGCTGCTTTAACTGACGGTGCACAAAGTTACTAGGACGTTCACAAGCTAACTGTCTTCCCGGGCAGCTGCTTATACATGACATGTCCGCCTCCTGCTTTGCTTACTCATTCCGCTTCGATATGTATATAGGATGCCAAACTTCCGACCTTTCTACATCATCGTCAGGCTACCGGTGTCGTTTTGGTTGCTCAGCCATTACTCATTGTGACTCATCCATCGCGTTGTACTTAGCTTACTATACCTCTTATTATTACTACTCAGCATCTCGGCACTCAAGCGGGCGTCTGGTACGATCCACCGTTTCGCTTTCGTCGTATGGCTCTTACATGCATGCCTCTTATTTTACCCACTCAGCGTCTCGGCACTTAAGTGGGCGTCTGGACCTATCCACCGCTTCGCTTTTGTCGCTCTACAATGTCCTTACGCACATGACTTGCGATTACTATCTCTAAACAGCCTATCGAAGACACTTAGCAACCTGCCCACAATTATATCTCCGTATTTATTTAGCTTACTCGGTGCATGTCTCTAATCAGTTCAAGGACCTATCTGGCTCGCAGCAGAAGCCTCTCATGTCTTCTTAATTACAGCCTGAGCGGCCTCCAACTCCCTCTGAAGGGCGTAGCATCGACCATGGTAAGCG